>JANHGN010010468.1:121991-132082 GCA_024605025.1 Megaceryle maxima | reverse complement strand
CCATTGCAGGGGAGGTTGGCCGGGGCTCTGAGCACCCTGCTCTGGTTGCAGATGTCCCTGCTCCCTGCAGGGGGGTTACACTAAATGACCTTGAAAGTTCCCTTTCAACCCTTCTATTCTCTGTTCTATGATTCAATAAAGCAGTTTGCAAAACCACTGCAACCTCTCTGTCACCATCATCACCTCTGATCCCTAAACACTTCTGGCTCTTGATGTACAGAAATACCTAGCAGCCTGGCATGGGTTACAGCAGGACCTCCCCAGGCACCCTCTAATGCTCAGGAAGGTGCAGCCTAACTGACTGTAACCGATAGGACACATTTAGCCATGCTCCTAAACAATAATTAGCTTTCCATTCAAAGTGCAGCAGCTGACCAAACCAAAGTAGACACGTGTGATTTCCTGATGTATGGAGGAGGTGACAGCAGCTCACCAGTATTAAAGAAGATACTACAGCAGCCAGTGTTAAAATATCATTATCTTCTGATGGATAAGACTCATCATTTACAAAGCTGGTTTTGGTAATTACTTATTTCATAATGAATCTGGGACTGGATCAGGAAGAGGAACAAGTATCAGCTGTCACCGGTCCCAGTGTTGCAGAACAAACACAGCACTCCTCCCCAGTAACAGATCCCTTTTGCAGCCATTAGCATCTGCTGTGCAGCATTTGAATTTCCTCCAGGCAGTACATACATCCCAAATATTATCTGTTGAGTCTCTCCTGCTGTAAGGTCAACGATGGCATGAAAGACAACACGGAACTGATTCATAGAAAACAAACGAACAAAAGAGCAAAGCCACTTCAGCTGCTTGCCATTAAACTCATGCTACGTCCCATTACAGCACTGGGATCTCAACAAATGTCCTGAGCAGAAATGGACTGATGCACTTACACAAACAGGTCCTGAACTGGTACCTATTAGAGAAACTCCTTGAACAGGCATAGGAGATCCTCTTGTGGTTCCTTTCAGACCACTCCATCCCTTTTCCCTTAGAAACTTAGGAAAATAAAATAATCACAGAATCATTAATGTTGGAAAAGGACCTCCAAAACTATCAAGTCCAACCGTCTACCTACCCAACATTATCATGACAACTGAACTGTGTCCTGAAGTGTAGCATCTACATGTTTTCCTTTGAAGGGAATCTTGGGGTGCATTAAGAAGAGTGTATCCAGCAAATCAAGAGAGGTTCTCCTCCCCCTCTACTCTTCCCTAGTGAGATGTCACCTGGAGTACTGCTTCCAGATCTGGGCCTTCCAGCTCAAGAGATCTACTTGAGAGAGTCCAATGGAGGCTACGAGGATGCTGGAGGGGCTGGAACAGCTGCCTTACGAGGAAAGGCTGAGAGACCTGGGGCTTTTTAGTCTGGAGAGGAGACTGAGAGGGGATCTAATTAATGTCTACAAATACATGAGGGTTGGGTGTCAAGTGGCAGGGACAACCTCTTCTCACTTGTGCCTTGTGACAGGACAAGGGGCAATAGATTCAGGCTTGAGTACAAGAAGTTCCACCTCAACATGAGGAAGAACTTCTTCACTGTAAGGTTTGTAGAGCATTGGAACAGACTCCCCAGAGAGGCTGTGGAGTCTCCTCCTCTGGAGACTTTCCAGACCTGTCTGGCTGCATTTCTGAGGGATCTGCTCTGGTTCTGTCCTGCTGTGGCAGGGGGGTTGGACTCGATGATCTTCAGAGGTCCCTTCCAACCCTTAACAGTCTGTGATTCTGTGAATTGTTTCCCTTCCTTTGCCAGCACATGGTTCCCAAAGCAACATCAGAAATCAAGACCACACGCTTGCAAACGTCAATCCTACGATGAGTGCGAATGCAACCCACCGATCTCCTGCGACGGCGACAAACTGAACAGCGGCCGTTCTCTGCCTAAGGACAGCAGCTGACTACGGAGCCCAGATGGAGTTTCAGAGCAGCAGGTTCATGTTTACGACCACCTCGTCATGCAGAACCAAACAGGAGGAACCGTGCGGGCGCAGCATCAGTAACAGCGACAGCTTTAGGTGACGCGCGGGCAGAGCACGAGAGGCCATCGCTGCCTTGCGTCGTCTGCTTGTGTTCCCCTTTCTCTTCTGATCTATTTCTGCTCATTTCCCTGCTGCGGAGGCAGCATCTTTGCCATCTCTGTCCCACCTTGGCTTTTGCTTCTCGCAACGAGGAGCTCAGACCGAGTGATGAGTAGGGTGCCTCGTGCTTTCTACCCGCAGCTATAAACGTTGATGGGGACTATAAAATAAAATCAGAGCTTTACAAATGCTTCCCCCTTTTTTGGCAAATTCAGCTCCAGACCCTTCTGTCTTTAAAGTGCACGAAGAGCATAAATCCTAAACAAAACAATATATTGAGCTGTGTAAAATAGTAGGGGTTTATGAAAGATGCCACCCATTACTGCGCTCTGTTTTATTACAGGATATATATTTTATGAAGGGTTTTCAATAAGAAAGAGAAGATACTTTGGTGTTTATTTGCATATGGGAAAGGAAACATAGATCTTCACCTAGATCTGCTCCTCCTCCCAACACGGTCTCAATCCCTCAGCTGAATCACCCCCATCACCTCCAGCCTTCCTGTACTCCCACACCTTCCAACTCTCCGCAGACCACTTTGGGACTTGCTACCAGAGCTGACCCCACTGCCTGTTCCATCCCCAGTCCAGGCTGGGAAGGTGGCATTTTAGGATGTACAATATAAAGGAATGAGTTTCAACATTTGTGAAAGTCTCTCCCTATGATTTTTTTTTTTCAGCCAAAACTGCTCTTAGAGGAGAACATCCATTTTCCTACAGCCTCAGTCCTGGAAACTCCAAGGGGTCAGGTGCCAAAACCACCTGCCCACCCTTATTCTCCACAACTTTCATAAGCTTTAGGAGAAGAAACTTCCTCTTTATTGAAAACCTCATTGTGCTTCACAGATCAGTCCCTACTGTGACCTTCTGAGGGGTCCTCTGCTCTGTTACACTATTTAGAGGCTCCACCTACAGTCCTCTTGAATATTCTATATTTACCAGCTTCACACCAAATCTGCTTTTTCTTCCACAGCACTCTAACTCTAACCAAACTAAAAGCCTGGCTTATTCCTTCCTCCAGCTACGCAACTACAGATCCCCTCTTCCTCTGCTTGCAACCAACATCATCCTCACACCACTTCCTTTTGGATGATATTTTTCATTTGGAACTTTTTGTAGAGCCTCAAATCTTTCCATCAACACTAATATATTGCACGTTCCCTCTGCACAGTGTCGCTGAGATATTGCTTGGCCACAACTTGAGGACTGACAGCAAATAGTCCTCCTAAAGAGTGACTTCCAGGGACTGGTATTGTTTGGAGGAATACAGAGCCTGCGAGTCACAGTTCTAGTCTGTACCTGTAGCCCCACGTATGAGACTCAGGTCAATTCTGAAACCAGTCCTGATGTGAGAAAATGAACACTGGTAGATGCTGGTCAGGTAGGAAAGAGGCAGAGCAGGCTGCAAAGCAAAGCCCAGAGCACCAGACCATAAGCTGGGGCTCCCACCCTACCAAAAGCAGCTTGCCCACAGGAAGAACTTTGGGCTTTGGCTTCCAGAACAGTCTAAGCCACACCAGAACAGATTGACTGAGCAGCTGAAGAGGCATTTAAGGGCAGAGTGGTACCAAAGCTAATCAAGTGTAAGTATTAATAACAAATAATCCCCACAAAGTAGTTGGATGAGGCTGCTCGTCTAGGGAATTCTTTACAGGAACAGACACCCATGTACCTGCTGCTCCCAACACCGTGACCTTGGGGGTGACACTTTCCAGTAAAAGTCTCTCCCCAAGGGATACAGGATTTGCTAGTATTTCACAGCTTGCAGGGAAGGGAGGATTTGGGAATCAAACTGAACTTTCAAATGCCCGAATTGGAGCACAGGTTTCAAGGTATATGTACCCTGCCCATCTCGAATGTTCCTGTTCCAGGTACAGAAAGATCTGCTCTGAACCAGGAAACCAACATCCCAGTTAACACTTAAACTATAAATATGAGCTTACGACATGGGCGATGCTCCACATGTCACTCACAAGATGCCTTCTCCATGTGCCCTATAATGATTCCTGTGTGACCTGATCTAGGAGATCCTGCTCCGGCAGGGGGATTAGACCAGATGATCTTTGGAGGTCCCTTCCAACCTTAACATTCTGTGATTCTGTGTTTCTTTCCCTTTTCCTGTGGCTTCATAGAATCATAGAGTGGTAAGGATTGGGGACCTCTGGAGATCACTGAGTCCAAGCCCCCTGCCAGAGCAGGGTCACCCAGGGCAGCCCACACAGGAATAGATCCAGGAGGGGCTGGAAAGTCTCCAGAGAAGGAGACTCCACAACCTCTCTGGGCAGCCTGGGCCAGGCTCTGCCACTCTCATGGTGAAGAAGTTTTTCCTCATGTTGAGGTGGAACTTCCTGGATTCCAGTTTGTGACCACTGCCCCTCATCCTGTCACTGGGCATGACTGACAAGAGCCTGGCCTTGCCCCCCCACCCTGCAGAGATTTGTAACCATTGCTCAGCTCCCCTCTCAGGCTGCTCTTCTTCAGGCATAAGCAGCCCCAGGGCTCTCAGCCTTTCCTCACCAGAGATGTCCCAGTCCCTTCAGCATCCTCACATCTGCCCTGTGCCGTTCCCCCAGCCCCGCGCCGGCGGCCGCAGGACCCCAGCGCTGCCATCCGACGCCTCACCAGCGATAACCAAATGTGACATCTGCTGGCTGAGCCCTGAAAGAGCTTGTGCTGCTCCCCTCTGCAATTCCTCCTCCTCCTCCCAACACGAGATTCACAGTAAAATACCAACACACTCCCTTTTCATGCCGAGGCCAAGAACGGACTGTGTGGTGTTGCTGGGTTCCATGTCAACACGTTTTGTGCCTGACGTGTCTGAGTTTATCGTCAGCAAGCTGGAACGTGGTTTGGAAGTAGGTTTATGGCACGGCATAACGTACTTAGGTTTGCTCTCAAGTCACGGTCAGACGTGAGCTGTGCGATGGTGTTTTGAGGGATGAATAAACCCAGTTTAGAACAGCCTCTGGAGGCTGATTGACGCGGTTGGCCAGCGAGCTTCCTACGCACGCTCGCCATAATCATGGAATGGTGGGGGTTGGAAGGGACCTCTGGAGATGCCAGAGCAGGGTCACCCAGGGCAGCCTACACAGGAACAGATCCAGGAGGGTCTGGAAAGTCTCCAGATAAGGAGACTCCACCACCTCCCTGTGCAGCCTGTTCCAGACTCCATCATCCTCCCAGGAAAGAAATTTCTCCTCACATTGAGGTGGAATTTCCTGTGTTCCAGTTCCTCCTCATAATTTCATGGAATACCTTTTACAGCTGCCTACTCACACGCTCACATACACCCCACCCACACGTCTGCATCTTTGCCTGTGCCTGACTAGAAAGTGGTTACTAAAGCACAGTGAAATGCAGCTCCAGAGCCACCAAAGCAAAACCTCTCCCTGAGGTGGGTAACTGACCTGTCACCAAAGCAAACTCTGTTGAGATCCCCCAGGAGTCTCAGGTGGGGGAAGGGGAAACAGCGTCCTGTGCCAGTAAAGCACCCAAGACCCAATAAAGGAAGGATGGATGGGGTAGGGAAAGGAAAGAAGGTGTCAGGAGGAGAGCGGGGTGCTGTCATCCGACTGTAAATGGTAACATGTCACCGCGAGTGTGTAAAGAAAACTGGGGCCTCTGACAAGGGGGTGAGGTGGGGAGGCTCTGACAGCATGTGCCTTGAGATCAGAGCACAGCATGGAGTCACAGAAGAAACATTTGGAGCCAGGAGGTGATGTGGCATTCAGGGTCCTGCAGCTGCCTCCCTCCTGCCTCTTCCCTTCCATGGGCTCCCGAGTTCACATAATCACAGACTTGGTTCAGTTGGAAAAGAGCTTTAAGATCATCGAGTCATAGTTTAAAGGTTCACCTAGGACCACACTCTAATATCCTAAAACACTGCAAACCACCATGGAGGCCAAAAGGACATTAAATGTTTAGACTCATTCCTGGAGGCCACATCCACCAGCAGTTTCTTCTGGGATGGAAAAAGCCACCTCTGGTTGGTAACATCTGCTAGCAGACTGGGAAGCAGGAGATGGCAATGCCTCTGCTCTGGGCTCCAGGCTCACACCGAGCACGGGAGACCAGTCAGTGCTGAAAACACCTTCCCAGGACCTACTTTAGTGTTGTGATTTCCCTCTTATTGACCAGGCTCATCAGGTCCTTCAACAGCTTTCAAGCAGCAACGCACAGAAACACAACTCAACCCAACCAGTACCTGCAAGCTGCAGTTCCTCAAATGGTGCAATCCACTGCTGCATTCACAGCCCCTCTTTTTTTTTTTTTTTCAGTGAATTAACTTTATTTTCCTTCTTCCCTTAGGGCAGACTTGCATTAAAACTAAGGAAGGCTGAAGCAGAGTGGAAACCTCAGATAACCCCTCCCTCCACTCCTCAAATTAGATACTTCAGCCTTGGGATGGAAATAATTAACTTAATTTTTCTTCTCTTGCAAGCTGAGGGGAAAAGCACAGCTCAGGTCCAGTAAGAACACCTCGCCACCTTTGCTAAAAGGTCACTCTCAGCACCACCAGCTCCACCGATGACCCACAAAAAGTAAATCTCCCAAATTTCCAACTTCTGCTGAGTTTGGCAATGAATTGTGACAGCAGCAGTCTCTGGCTCGGCGTCCACTGCCTTTACTGGGCTTGGGACCAGGAGATCAGTGAAAAACAACCCCAAACCCCTGTTAAGACAGGAAGAACTGTCTTTCCTATTTGACCACCCGCTGTTTAAACCGCCCTGGTCAAGCGTGTGGAGCAGGGCAGCGATCTGCTGCCGGAGGGGGCTGGCAAAGCTCCTCTCAGTTCCAATTCTCCACCAGCAGGAGCCAGTTCAGCGGGAAACAGAACAACATCAAGGCTCTGCCTGCTTTGGAAATGTTTTTTTCCTGTCAGATATTTTTAGGAGATGCTCTGGGCTTGGTAGCACTGTTATTAATCTCTGTGGCCTCCAAGGTCTTTAATTAAAATCAAATACCTGCTGGGCCTAGCAGATGAATGATAATTTTTTTTTTTTTAATGGTAGTGATACTTCAGTAGAAATTCTAAAGACCACACGAGTGAGGACACAGGTGACATATGGTTCTTTTGACTATTTTCTTTTTTTTCCTAGGGCTTCCAACCATCCATGACTATCCCTAAGTTGGCAAACGTCGGGAATACTGAAACAAGTGGGGAGATAAATGATTTATTCTGACTTTTTTGCATGTGTTTCTGATGGCTAGCAGTGCTGCCCTGAGGTGATGCGCATGAAGAAATGGGGTGCATGGGAAAGCACTTCACATTTCAGACCAAAGACACCAGGTTTATGTGTGGGAAATTCAAATAACACACTGACAGTCTGATGTGAGATGTGAAACTGGGATACGAGACTTTTGTAATTGGTGGCACAGTAAGAAATGTTCTCCTTTCCTTGGGAAAGATCTAAATGTTACTGAAACCATATTAAGCTTTACATGAGAGACTGTAATTTATATAGTCGGTTTATGGCCTGCAACATTCATTTAGATTTACTGGAAAGCTAATAATTTATAGTTAATAACACACAGCTATTAACTTACACCTAATAACTTATAGCTAATAACTTACAGTCAGCTTGTAATCCAATCTTCCTCAGAGAAACAGCCAGTGAGGATTTACAGGTAGTTTGTGTGGGTGTCTTCATAAAGAAATAAATTAATTCTATCAGGAATTCAAATAACTTGCTTTACCCTATTTAAATCTCCATATTTATATCTAACAGTCCATGGGTGCTAGAGGAGCCTCAGCTCCATGGAGGCTCTCAAGGACCTGCCTCAAACTTACAGTTCCTCACTGAAACCAAGAGCTTTTTCCATCAGTCTGGAAGGACCCAGCCTGTGATTTGTACTGAGAAAAAGGAAAACAACGACCTGAGCTAACAGTGGTGTTAATAACCTGGTCATCTCTTCCCTCAACTTCCCCATCAGAGTTTTCCAACACCATCAAACAAAACACTGACCACAGAATCACTGAATCATAGAATTGTTTTCACAGAATAGTAGAATGGTTTGAGTTGGAAGCCATCCTCAAGCTCATCTCATTCCAAACCCCCTGCCATAGGCAGGGGCACTTCCCACTAGACCACAGTGCTCAAAGCCCTGTCCAACCTGGAGTTGAACGCTTCCAGGGATGAAGCAGCCACAGCTTCCCTGAGCAACCTGTTCCGGTGTCTTACCACTCTCCTAGTGAAGTCACCCATAGTTTTGGTTGCAAGAGACCTTTTAAATTATAAAGTCCAACCATTAACCCAGCACTGCCAGGGCACCACTGACCCATGGCCCTCAGCACCACAGCTCCATGGTTGGAAACCCTTCCAGGGATCATGGGGACTCCACCCCCGCCCTGGACAACCCTGGAGGGGAAGAAATTGTTCCTCAGCTCCAACCGAAATCTATACTCCCAGTGTGACCAGACTTCCAAAGCATCCAGAATTCCCACAGAGCAAATGGGACATCTCTTGTAAACGTGGCAATCTTCACAGGCACTACCCTGCCCATTTTAACAAAACAACCAGAAGAAACAGGTCAGACAAGGATCAGCTATCCCAGCTGTGCTCAAAGACTTGTCTACAGCAATCAAGGACTTTGCTTCTAGCACTGCCTCTCTCCTGACCTGCTGCTGCCCTGGGCACTTCGGCTTTATCCAGGCATCCAGATCTTTCACATGAGCAGCCCTGGAACATTATCAGCCATTTGCTTGCAGGCTAAAACCTGGAGCAGAAGAGCAGTTGTGAAGATGTCTGCATACAGCAGCATATAAAAAAAAAACAAGACGAAAATGCAAAGAATGTAAATAACTTGCATGAGCAAGCTCTGAATTCCTTCTAAGAAAGGAAGATGGGGATGAAAGAGTCCATTCTGGGGCACACATTGGGATGTGTTCCCACCAAGGTGCAATAAGATGATGTGGTGAACCCTGGAACAATTCAGTGTTGAAGACAAGATCCAAAGGACAAGGTCTGAAACAGACTGGAGAAGAGGGAAGTGATGATGATGGGGAAAGATGCTGCTGTTCCTCCTTCCCCAGTAGAGCCCTTTCTCTTCTTATCTGAGCTCTGTCATGAGCTTATTCCCACATTGAGTTGGCTTTGGGGAGAAGGTAGGATGAGGGTGGAGAAACTTCCATCCTCTCCTGATTTTTTGTCCTTTGTATATGCTACTCAAACTTGCAGAGCAACTTTCTATGCTCAACCTCTCTCTGTCACCATTGTCCTTCCCATGGCAGATGAGCTCCACGGCCACATCCTTCCTAAACTGAAGGCAAGAACCTCTTGATTGCCCTGGAACTAACTGATTTTATTTAATATTATATATATATTTAATCCTCAATCCTTCTTCTGTATTTTGGGCCGATTTAACAACTAAACTCATCCAACCCTCTGCTCCAAAAAGTCCAGAAGGCTCTTCCCAGAGCACACACATAGTCTTACTGGCCACAAAACTGACTGAGGGAAAACCCAACCTTGTTTTAGCAGATTTAATGGGACTTCATTTCCGGATTTATATAAATAATTGAAATAAACACAAACATGAATTCTGCAGTTGAAGGGAAAAAAACCCACAGTGTTTTACTGTGCTAAAGGAGCTGTACTGATGTTTGATTAGGAATCCTTTGAACTCAGCAATTATTCAGAAAACAGATGCTGCTTTACTGGGTTTAACCTCTGACTTACTCTTCGAAGGACCCCATTGCCTCCTAATTTTGTTTAAAAAAGCCATTTTTGTTGTGTGCCATGGAAAGGTTTGTTTGGTTTATTATAAAAAATAGTATCTTAAGTTTTTTCAGAATGGTGAATATTCCTTTGCATCCAACTGTGAAATGCTTAACACAAAGCAGATACTACCTCAACAGCTCATAAGAAAATCAAATAAATACCACCCCATTTTGGTCAAGGCATGAACTGCCTCACGACCAAAGGTGGCAATTCTTTTTGAGGGTGTGGGAGCCTGTGCCAGGCTGCCCAGAGAGGTTGTGGAGTCTCCTTCTCTGGAGAGATTCCAACCCC
>JANHGN010010467.1:0-35733 GCA_024605025.1 Megaceryle maxima | reverse complement strand
TTGAGCCATTGACCACTACCCTCTGGATGTGGCCATCCAGACAATTCCTTATCCACTGAACAGTCCACCCATCAAATATGTATCTCTCCAACCTGGCAAGTAGGATGTTGTGGGGGACCGTGTCAAAGGCCTTGCAGAAGTCCAGATAGATCACATCCATAGTCCCATGAAAACATTCATTTCAATTTCTGCTGAAACATTAACTGTGGACAACTGCCTGTGGTCCCATCCTACACTAGGGAAACTCTGTTATTATCTGAGAATTACTTGGCTGTATGTCTGACTGAGTCAGGTGTGTTAAAGAACTGTTTATAGGTTAGATAGAATCACTTCGTTCTACAACACAAATTTACATTTCCTGTAGTAACTGAATGGCTACAAATGAACACAGGTATTCATCCAAGACTGGGATCCAATACAAGAGGAAGTAATATCTGCATATGCATTTTTATCTTACCCTGTTTGTGCCAGTAGCAGTATAGTTTTGTACTACTTAGAGTTGTGAATCAGCAGTTCTGCCTTTTGCCATGTTTTGAGAATGTTAAGGGGCTATTAGACAAATTCATAGAATTAATTAAACGCATTGCCCTTCTTGTTACAGCAACCCTGGAGACATTTTAAATACTATTCTGCAGCGTTGTATCATTACCCTGCAAAGTTCAGTAATTTGCTGGAACAGAGCAAACTTTTCCAGCTATTTTCTCCGGGATTTGACAAAAATCCTAGAGAACAAATTGTTCCAGTAATCATCTTTTCAAGTATCTGTTACTTTAATCCTATTTCCCCTTTCTTTTGTCAGAAAACAACATATCCTGGTTTAAAAAACAAAAACAAAAACAAAAACAAAAACAACAAAAAACCAAAACCCAACACACCACCATTGTTCCTCCCTGTATCTTTCATTTCATTTCTGTCCAGAATCACAGTGTTCTGATACAACCTTTTTTATGGTGTAATTGTTTTGTATAATCCATTTTCTTTGGGCACCTCTTAGCTGCTGTGTGAAGCTGTTACCATTATAATGAATGTAGTCATAAATCTGCCACAGGTAACAAGATAAATTTAGAGCTCAATAAACCAGGGGAGGGTATGCTGTAGATAAGTGAGCACATTGAGATGCAACAGTTACAATAGTGGCACAAAGAGTCCACTTCTGACAGGTTAACAAAAGAGGAACCACCATTACCCAAGTTCCAGTGAACAAAGATGCTATGTGAAAATACAGGTACAGTCACAGCATATCACACTGCCTCAACACCCCCCAAGAGTGAAGGGGTGTGTTAGCTGCCCCAGATGAGCATGCTGGACTGGCCCATTTCCCTCAGCCATCCCACAGTGGAGACATAGGGCAGTGTTTCTGTGAAGGATGGAGCTGCACAACTGCACCACTGGACTCAAGGGGATTCCAGTTCCTCCAAAAGGCAAAGGGTCTGAAACTGGAGTTAGGAGCTGTCAGGCAGGACAGGACTCAGTGCTCCTGGACCTGGACCAAGGTTTTGTGGGAGCCAACCATGTTGAATATAGCCACCTGATCCCTACCAGCGTGATCTCTAAGGCAGTTAGTCATGTATGCCTCAGACCTGGGCAAGCCAAGAGTTCCCACAGTTAAATGGTTGACTGATTGTCACTACTGAGATCATGGTAACATTTTTTTCTCTTTTGAGAAGAGCAAAGTAAAGAACACAGAGTAGAAAAAGCAATGGGAAGATGAAAACAGATGACATTAGAAACAACAAGATGGAGAGAAACCATGTTCAGGAAAGATACAGTTCTCTGAATTGCAAACATGTGGGTGTTAAGCAAGAGAAAGAAGAGCAGGAAAGTGAAGGAGAAACAGAAGGCAAGGCAAGGCATGGCAAGGAAAGGAGAGGGTAAAATGCAAACAAAACCAAAAAAATTAAGCAAGCAGGTCAAACAATTCAGAGATGCAACTCCTTTACCACATCTGTTTTAGTCTTTGCATTTCCACCTTGTGCTTTTATGCTGAGCTGTGATGCAGCAGCGGCACAGCAGCGCCGGCTGGGGTACCCCAGCAGAGGGGGATGCTGCAGCCGTACAGAGCAGCTACTACTGTAGCACTGGGACAAAGACTGTCCAGAAACATTTGTCCCAAAGATGGGCAAGTTTGTCATCGAGTCTGCTCAGTATAAGAGCAAGGCCTTTGCAGCAGAGGGCTGTGAGAGCTGTTGCCTCAGCTGTCCAGCATGCTCTGTGTGTGGGGTGATGTCTGTGAGTGAGCGTTGGGCAGTTCAGGACAGGCAGCCAGGCTTCGGTGCTCCAGTGCATGAGCAGAGGTGGTGATCACTTCTGTGCTAAACTGCCATAAAGATTCAGTAGCACTGTTTGGTTTTTCAAATGTCATTGCCATTAGCATCTTCTAATTGAATCGGGAGCACTTTGCTGAAAAGGTTAAATTCTGCCTTTTAAAAATTAAATCAGCTGTTCAGCTGTCAGCCATCGTCATGCCCTCCTGTTGCCTCAAGACGAATGACACATTGGCATATTGACATATAAATCATATTGCTGGAGAATGCATTAACTCTTTTCTTTATGACTGCACTGTGCCACAAAGTGCTGCATCTTGTAATTGAGGACTCTCTGCTGAATTTGTTGCATGTAAAAATCTGTGGAAATTATTAGCACAGCACATTACCATAATTAAAATATTTCTTTCAGTATAGATTGGAAGACTCCCTAATTGCTGTATGTTACTCAAATGCAAAATTTTATGAAAAGTTAAATACAAGCACAACCAAGTTTTTATGCATAGAGAATATTTTTAATTAGACCCATTGATATAGTTGGGAAAAGCAATAAAATTATCTGGGCTCAGTGACCCTGTTGAGATGGCCAATGAAAGCTTTATTCATTGCTGATCACAAAGAAATGTGCAGCTTTACATGCATAGAGTGATCTTTTCTGTGATTTTAGTGACATAACCAAATAATTAAAATTAAAGCTTTATAGCTCAAATTGAAACATTCATAGGAACTATTGTTTTCAGGGAATAATTCTTACTAATGTGATGTTCCATTAAGAGTTATCCCAAGGTAATGTTAATATTTTGATGAAGCAAGCCAATACATTTTCTTTAGTCAAAAGTCTGAAGTTTTAGATAGCTCCTGAAGTCAGACAGTTCTGCAAAACAAGAAATTAAGAAAAAATAAAATATGAAAATCCCTCTCACACTCTCTCTTGAGTAAAAACTGTGCCAGACTATTTCAGGTATCATGGAACAGTGCTTTAACTCTTAGCCGTGTGTCTGAGAAGTCCATTTGTCTTGTTAAGGCTGTCCTACTACATTACTCTTTTTGTAACCCTGGAACAACTTCAGATGCTGTGATAGTTGAAAAGTCTAAAATATAACTTGCCCTTAAAAAGCCATGAGTGTTTTTTGAGACTCCCTGTACAAGGGAGAAAAAATCTTTTCCCTTTACAGAGGGCATTAAGCAATGATGGAGATGCATTTCTTTGAGCTGATCCTCACCTGTTGTAAGTGAGGTGAAAGATGATGCCTGCAGCACTGACAAGTGTCCTTTCTCTTTACCTGCCTGTTGAGTTCAGAAATCCTTCTCTCCAAGTGTTACAAGAGGGGATTTTCAGGAGGCAATAAATAAATTTTGATCCCTCTGGTTAATACAGTTAAGGTCAAAGAGATTCTATCTGGAGCTATTTAAAATACTCTTAACATGCAGACATAGTGCTGTCAGTAGTGCTAAGTGCCTTATCTTGCTGAGGAGTGTATACAAGCCTTATGAAACTATTCTTAAGTATTCTGGTTACTATATTTATCTCTGGCTCATAACAAGACAAAAAGCACTTAGCTAAATGTAGACCTGAAGTGCTTAATCCGGTTAAGAATAGTTTGTCCTTAGGTGTCTTCTACTAAGAGTTTTTGTAGCTCACCATCCTGCTGCATCATGCAAAAAGCTTCTCTGTGTGTTTGGGCTTGTGAATTATTTTATGGCCGTTTATTCTGTTAGAGCCTCTAAGTCTGGTGTTGAGTGAGGATATCTCACTTTTATCAGGGGTTCCTACCGGGACTCACCTGAGAAGCATCGTTCCTCTGCCCCTTGCAGCTCATAGCAGCCATACGGCAGCAGGATGTGGTATCTGCTGCTGGAGACTGGAGAATCTGAGTTTTGTGTCACAGTTTAGACTCGGTGAGCATTAACTGCATTGTTGTCTCTCTCAGTGACCGAGCAGCTTCCCTGAATTTACTGCTATTCAAGTTGGCTGGGAGGTCAATCACATGTACAAGGCAGAAAACCTGTCAGGCTTCCTGGGAGTCTTGAGTTGTTAGACAACCTATAGGCAAGGCAGTGTGAAAGTTTCTGCATGAACCTTTGCACTCAAAGCTCAGGAAGAATATTTTTGTTTGGATGCATTTTTGCATACTTAAACTTGTACAGAAAAAAATATTTCCTGGAAAAATGTGATAGATCTAATTGCATTTTCACAAACATTTTTTTTAACCTATTGCTTTAAAAATAATTTTCTTCATGCCTACCTATCTCTGAAATTATTACGAATTATTAGCAACATTTCTGTATGGGTCATTCTTCTAGAGGAGAAACAACTGTATAATTTTGATAAAACAGCACTGACCAATGAGCAGCAGCGATTAAGATAAGCACCTCGGTTCTATGATAGTTCAGTGGACTACAAATAAGATCACACATTCCTTTTGAATTAGGACAAAAGCTTGTAATTTGACCAGCATGTGAGGACTGTGAGAATAGAAGCACAGCAGATCCATCGTGCTTTAACTTGCTACACAGGTGTTGTTTTCAGTTGCTGCTTCACTGAGGGTATCAGGAGTTGGGTGAGATTTTCCTTGGAAGTTCATGTTCCAAACTGAAAATGGTCACTTTGTCCCAACTTCATTTTTTACAGATTCCCTTACCACTGAAGCACGTTAGGTATTTTATATATGTTACTCTTGTATTTCTGTTGTGTCAGGAGGTTCAAGCCTCTTGCAGGTAACTTCCATATTACTGTTTACAATGACTGTATCATGCTTTATCTGAGACAATTTTTTTTTTTCTTTTTGAGTAAATGAACTGGCATAATTCCATTTAGCTGCAACGAGCTGGAATTTGGCCCATTGTCTCCTGTTACTCTAGTAAAGCTCCCCTACAAAACACCCTCACCATATCACTGGTGGGGATCTGTGTTGCTGGTGGTGTTTAGCAGCTGCCCCATAATGTCAGTCCCTACCCTGTTCCAGCTGCCCTTTCCAGTGTTCATGCCTGATGTGTGTCTCTTGCAATGGTTCTTCAGCCACCTTCTTGTAAATGTTTTCACTAGTTTGAGAAACAAACAAGCTCTTGCTAGTCCTTTAGATGATCAAAAATGTTGGAGCGTGTTTGCTCATTCACCATGGTTACAAATGCGTAATCCTCAGTACTGGCAGCAAGATTTTGCAGTGTCTTGAGCTGATGTTGGAAGTAATGGCAGCAGGAGAAACAGCCATGAACCTGGGCTCAAAGTGGGGAGGTCACATCTAAGGCATTAAAAGGTTGTTGAATTTGGAAGCCCAGCAGTCATGGACAATCTGGTTGTATGTGTCCTTCCTGAGAATGAGACTCATCTGAAGCCAAGCAAGCTTCAACTTTTTGAGAGATGAGTGCTGTGGTGTGGGTGTAGTCAGGATTCAGGGTGTTCATTAGTAACTGTTTAAATTGCAAATGAAAAGGAGACTTGTGTGTCCTGTCAGCAGCAAATCTCAATGGGAAGCCTTATATCCATCTGTAGGTGGGTGTTTGTGGCTTGGGACAACTTTAGCTGATCATGTTAATCTCAAAGAAGGTTTTTGGTTGTATGACTGGATGGATGAAGTATATATCATACTAGCTGGTTTTCATAGCACACATGCCAGATAAACTGTCATACTTTGGAAGGACTCTGATTGATCCTTAGTGGCCCCAAGCTAATAGGGCTGTTCCTCCACTCTGCTGGGCCACGTGGCTTTTTGGGCATGAGAGGTCAAGCTGACCTACCCAGGCTTTTTCTGCAGCAGCAGGTGATGCATACAGAGACAGAAGCCCCAGAACATGGTCTAGATCCTATTCCTGGAAGCTTTGCTGAGCTTTCACCAGTTATACTGGAGCATATTTCTAATTTATGGTGGTAGACTTTTTCAGCTTGAACTGTTTGCTGCTCTCTAGGCTGACTTGCCTGTAGCAGCGTTTTAACTGGATTTGCTTTTCCTTCCAGGGTTAATTTTCCTCCATCTCTATTTACATGGTGATAAAAAGTGCTAAACCCACTCCGTCAGTCTGGACTGATGAATCTGAGGAATAGAACAGGTAATTTCTAATTTGGCATGTAGCTTTCAGTGACTCAGGCAGTGAGAATTACTCCTCCTCATGGAGTGCATTTATATTTGGGGACAAAAGAAACCATATGGTTTCTTCTGCCCAAATTATCTGCAAGGAGGGAGATCGTGCCCTGGAGCAGCAAAAGAAGACTAAATTTTTGTAGTTTTTACTGCAAGCAACATCTTTGACTTCGTATCAGTTGTGGGTGGTTTTATTTCATGTTACTTTAATAGATACCAAGTTGTTTGAGCTTAGAGTAGTCTCCGAGCAGGGAAAACCATTTGAATGTACCCACTGAAACATGCCTCTTGGGTGCTAGGAGGGATAGGAGGGTTTTGGCAGTGGAAGTGCTTTCTAAAGACTGAGGCAGACTGGTGTTAATGCTGGGAATGGGTGCAATTTCCTCTTTGGAGGTATCAGAGCTGACCTGGGTCACATGACAGGGACTGACAGCAGCTGTCTTGCTTGCATCTACCTGGATCCCTATCAGTAGCTGGCAGAACAAGCAAGAAAACTCATAACAAGTGGGGAGTTTGGGAAATGGAAGATTGAAACATCCAGGAGTTCATAAAGTACAAACCAATAAGCTGCAATTCTGACATCCTCAACAAGATCAGGGAATGTGTCTCAGTAAGTACTTCTGTCTTTTCCTTCCAGAGCCCTGTGTTGTGTAAACGAACTGATGGATGAAGATGAGAAGGACAGGGCAAAGAGGTATGAAGGGATGCAGAGAGCACAGAGAGTGGAAGCTCTCTCCAGGGGATAATTGTAAATGCTGTATTCTTCAATGCCTGGAAAAGTACTTGGGACCACTGATGTCATCGGCAAAACCCCCATGCAGTTTACAGGCTGGGTATAGTGCAACACAAACAGTATAAACACAGGAAGTTCCACCTCAACATGAGGAAAACTTCTTCACTGTCAGAGTGACAGAGCCTGGAACAGGCTGCCCAGAGAGGTCGTGGAGTTTCCTTCTCTAGAGACTTTCAAGACCCCCCTGGATCTGTTCCTGTGTGCCCTGCCCTGGGTGATCCTTCTCTGGCAGGGGGGTTGGGCTCAATGATCTCTAGAGGTCCCTTCCAACCCCTACCATTCAATCATTCTATGAGAATTAAGTCACCATTTTCAACCTTCTCATAGTGTGTTTAACCATCCCTGCAAATGGGTTAATCAACTGATTGGTCCTTAAATTATGTTGCTGTGCCCTCGGAATCTCATGTTATCCCACAGCTATTTATTATCTAGATGCAGAATTCCTGACCTGTGATTTTATTGTCATCATGAAGTGCTGCCCGCCTGGGGTAGAGTTTCCCAAGAAACTTAGAAAGCAGTCCTGCTTTAGCACAGGTATGAGTTAGTCTCCCTCCAGAGAAGCATTTGGCTCAGTTCTGATTAGTCATGGTACACAAGTGCCAAAATAGAGATGGCTGTGAACGTAAATGCTGGATCTGAGATCTTCCAAATGCCAACCTGAATAGGAATGGAAATATTTTCTGCATACCACACTGGGTCTAGATCACGGGAAGCATGCATCATCATGAATACACTTGTAAAGAGAATAAATTGCTACTGGAAGAGGTTGTATGAAAATAGGTTTGCCTCAGATATGACCATTGGAGAAAACATTTTGGAAGAAATGGAATGGATTTGCTTTCTCCTTTATTGTTTTTAATGGAAGGGAAAATGCTAATAAAACTTTCTTAAACTGTATTAAGGCAAGCTGGAAACTAGTCTGTGGTTTCTGCAGCCAGGCTTTTAACATTCCCAGTTTCATGCATCATTCAAAACCAGATACAAGAGCATGTGCTTGACTGTACTCTACAGTCGAGTTGTCTCTGCATAGTATTGTCTCTTGATAAGCTACTTTTGCAAGTACAAATAAGGGAATGAGAAATCCTTTGCATTTTGACCTTTATATGTCTGTGTAGTAACTGCAAAACAGTTCATAAAAATGAGGTTGGCAAAGTGTGAGCATGTAGATGCCAGGACTTTTTTTACTAGAGAAATTTCGCCTGTAACACCTTCACCCTGTTATCACTACTTTTGAAACCGTGAGAACTGCCACTGAAATGTACACAGGGACACGGTCTGGCTCAAATGAGTCCAAATCCTATTTTGTTACCTCCAAGTGTTGCTTGCTGATGGCGAGTTCAGTCTTGCTGCAAGGCACTTACACTGAAGCCTAATTTTAAACAAACCAGCAGTCCCAGTGGAGTTTAGATTCTTGTACTTAAAGTGTTCTGCTGAGGCAGGATCATTTACCTCCTCCTGGCTTGAGCTGTTGGTCCTTCATTTTATGTTTCTGTCACTCAGGGCATCACGCAACAAATCTGAAAAGAAGAGGAGGGACCAGTTCAATGTCCTCATTAAAGAGCTTTGCACGATGCTGCAGGGTCATGGCCACCCCCTCAAGATGGACAAGTCCACAATACTGCAGAGGACCATTGACTTCTTACAGAAGCAGAAAGGTACTGGAAGGTGCTGGCCTGCTCCTGTTGAAGGCACTGTCTCTGCATCACCAGCAGCCAGTTTCCACTCAGAAGAACACGAACCTAAGTGAGGGGCAGAATAAGGCACTGCAGTTGGCCTTGGAAAATAGGCTAGGTTTGAATACAGTGTTGACCAGTTAAACATAGATAGACTCAAAAAGATGCAGTGCTGTGTGCTTTTTAATGTAGTGACACCACTCCATTTCCTTTCCTAGCCTCCTCATCCCCCGGCATGCTTTGTACAGTCTCAAACAGAGCATGGGGGAGGAAGAGCTGATGGGCAGCACGCACTGCAAAAGCCAGGGGACAGGGGTTTCTAGCCCTGTTCCAGGTCTCCTGGGGTAGGAGATGGCTTGGTACAGCCTGTCCTGCTGTCTGGGTACTCCTGTGAACCTTCCTGAAAGGGCTCCAGAGTCGTGGACACCCTCTGCTTGTGGTGATGCTCAGATAATCTGAAATTATCCATTGACCTTAATTTTTGAAGAATTTCTTCAGATCAAAATGTCTTCTCTTCTTTTTCTTGATTTCTAATGCATTTCTGTCATGATGGTGTGGAAAATGACTGTAGCATACAAGAAGGTTTTGTGTGGAGAATGATCTGAGGATGATTCTTCTGAAAGCCTCTTAAAAGAAATCTAGTGTTACTTGAAAATGAAAAAAAAAATCCAACTAGCATGAGTCATGTTGCTTTTTGATGTTTTCTCCTTAAGAAATCACAGCACAGACAGAAGCCTGTGAGATTAGACAAGACTGGAAGCCTTCATTTCTTAGCAACGAGGAGTTCACCCAGTTGATGTTAGAGGTAAGAAGAAATTAGAGCTGCATAGATTAGTGAGAAGTAATCAGTTCAGTGGAGTAGTTCAGAGGTATATAGTTCCTTTTCACCTGTAGTCCCAACGTTAATGTGAATGATTTCTACTCTGCTGGCACATATAATACAAACCCAACAGAGACCAATGTTGTGCTAAATGCTTTGCATACACAGAATTAAAAATATGATTGCTTCCCCTTAAAGATAAATAGCTTTTCATTGAGAATTGAAGACAATTTTGTCCTGGTGAGAGAAGAAAATGAGAATTGCCCTTCTCAGAAGAGCTGCTAGAGCTTTAGCAAAAGCTTGAAAGGACCTGAAAAAAGCAGAGCAGGTCTCTTCCTCCCACATCCCATTAGCCAGGCAGCACTTACTTTGCTGCCTTTGCTGCTACTGGCTGTGCAGTGCTTTGCTTGTGATGTGAGTGCTGTGTCTTTTCCTTTAAGCTCATCCAGGAGAACAGCTCTGATACTCTCACCTCTCAAATGCTTAGCTGGGCTAGAAACCCCCCTTGGACCTACACTTTTCCTTTCCATCTAACAGGATTCAGCTTTGGGTTTGTTCTGCATGTTCCTCTGGTGAGGACATCTATCCTGCGTGGGCAGCAGTTGATCTTTGCCCCACCAAAATAAGGGTGTATGCTGGGCTGAGCTGGGAGGTGTTGCAGTGTCTTAGTTATTCCTTTTCATCGGGATGTCGTGACTCACCTCCCTGGAAAAGTCTGTTCATTCTTTCTGGGAATTTCTTTCACCAAACAAGCTAGTTTGTTCCAGCTGAATCAAAACAAATTCCCCCCCTTAGAAGTAGTGGGGAAGAGAAAGCCCTTTGATAACTATTGACTTGCTGGACTATGTGAGACCATTGACTAGTTTACTTAAAATCAGTGGGTTTTTTTCCAGAGAGTTTTTATTTTCAGCAAAGGCAGAGTATGACAGTGAGGTCAGGAAGATGAACACTGTCTCTTTGGCTCTCTGTAGCTAAGCTGCAGAGCAGCCTAACAACGTCTCTAGAAGAGTAGGCTTTGTGCATGGTGCTGACCAGAGAGATTAAAACTCCTAGATATTGGCATTAGAGAAGAATAGGGACAGACACTAGATCAACAATACAAGAAAACGTGAAGAATAAGGGGAGCAACCAAAGAGGAAAGCATGTTTTGTCACTAGCCTAACAAATGAGTGCTTTAAGCAAAATAGATAAGGCTTTAGATCTCGTTCATAATGTCCGTAAGTTGCTAAAAATACAGCATTGTATAATTTTTCTATCTCTGCTTATCCATCCATCCATCAGTCCACAATGCTGGGTTTGCCACAATGATATCTGACATCTCCTTACACACCAAACTGGTTAACCATGGTGTAATTTAGAACACATAATGAAGTGACTGAAGTCACTAGGATTGTGTGGGTGTAGAAATTCTAACCACCACTGTCTGGCTTCATGTTAATAAATACTCCCTGGGTGAAAAATACAAGTCAATTTAATATTAATGAGCAAATAAGAATCTAAGAAGAATGTTAAATTAGACAGTGTGCGTAATTCTTATTTTTCTGCATTGAATTACCATTTCCATAATTGGTTTATGTTAGTTTTAGGCTGTTGGAATCATCACCAAAGAACAAATTAGCCTATTATACTTTAAGTTGTTCCCTTGCATAATTCTTTTTATTTTTTCTGTCTTTTTTTTTTTTTTTTTGTCTGCCTTTTATCATTAGGCACTAGATGGCTTTCTCATTGCTCTTACCACTGATGGGATTATTATTTATGTATCTGATAGCGTTTCGTCTCTGCTTGGACACTTACCGGTAAGTTCTGACAACACAGTATGTTGAAGAATCATTCCCCTGCCTTAACACAGCCATGCCACTGCAGGGATGGGGGTTGGTTTTGTCCAAAGAGGCAACTGGCTGTTGGTGGAGGATAAGCCAACAAACCCTTAGAGAGTTTCTCAAGTTCCCTGTATCACAGGGTCTGCAAGTTAGCTAAAAAAATCCCCCACGATGCAAAATCACTGTACCTGTGGCTCACCACTTGGCTGCACACCTGAAGGATGGTCTGGGTGGTGTTTATCCCACCAGGTATAAGGAAAAGCTCATGCTTGTGAAATCTGTGCATGATGAAGTTCCTCTCAGAGAATTTAAAAATTATTTCAGGACTGAATCTATACTCTACTTATGACATTAGTTTTTTCTGCTCTGAGCCCATGGTCTTTAGTAAAAAGTGTGTGACCTCAAAGTTTTCTGGGAGAATTTCTAGAAATCAGCTGTTGAGTGCAGAAATTTCTGATGGGCCCTCAAAAGCTTTTTGGTTTGATTTGTTTTGTTTAAATCTGGTGCCAAGCATGAGGCAGGAATGAAGCTAAATGAGCACATAGTTGACCTGTCTGAATGTCCTTGTGTGCAAAGAACCAAATACATGCTGACATTTTGGTAGAACCCCTTTAGTCAGGACGTGTGGGCTTATTAGCACTGAAACACTTGCAGATCAAGCTGATTTTACCAGATGTTCAGCCTAGAAGACAAATGGAGGATGTGAGGAGGAGCTCTCCCACTTCTGTCTCTTGCTTCCAAAGGGAATTATTTCAAATTTTCATTTAGATACAGTATTTCTCATTATGTGTATTCCTCTGGTATCAGGGTTTCTTCTCTGGCTTGCATCTGGCTGAACTGAAGGGCAGCCTCTGGGACCTGTTCAACCTTTTGCAAATGAATAGCAGTCCTGGTGTAAAATAACCTAAGGGTTATATTCTGCCCTAGATCTATCTGCAGATTGACTTGGGCTTCCTTGTCTTAAGCATCCATGCTAGACCAGCAGCATCTGTGCTCTGCTGTGGGATAGAAAGGCATGTGGCTGTGTCAGGCTGTACTGCTGAACATGACAAAGCATTCTTTTGTATCAGTCAGATTTGGTGGACCAAAATATATTGAACTTTCTGCCTGAGCGGGAGCAGAGCGAGGTGTACAAGCTCCTTTCTCCACATGTGCTCATGACAGATCCTGTTGCAGCTGATTTTCTAAACGGTAAGCTCTGCTCTTGTCTGTCGGTCAGGGAAATTTGCCAAAGGCAAACAGCTCCCGGGGGAGCCTGCACAGGGCTCTCCAGCTATTTAATTCTCCTACCTGCCACTGCTGTTTTGCCACAGTTAATATTTCTGAGTTTTAATGCATCACATCATCTAATGTTCGTACAAGCTCCCAGTGCTTGGTCTTTGATTTGGATAGTCTTTGTTTTACTGTCTGCTTTCCATCATAGAACAGTGAAGTTGACCTCATTAGATATTTTTCCCAGGGCAGGATGCTGGACTGAGCATGTGAAAGGAGTGAGAGGGTTGGAGGAAGGAAAATGGTGGGAGAAATCCCAAAAGGTTTTGGCAGAATCTTTGTTCCTTGGGAAGATTGCATGTCTCAGGACACCTGAGAAACCCTACATGTAATTTAAGCAACAGCCTTCCTATCTGAACAGTCCATCTGGGTCTCTATTGCTCAGGGCTGTCCCACCTCCAAAATGTCCCGTTCCCACAGAAAATGTCCTCAGCACCAAAGCAGGCAGCACTGTCTTCCTAACATCTATATTTCACTAAGGATGTGTTGGAACCTCCTCTTCCTGAGGGGTTAACTGGCACAGGCAATGATAGCCTTCCCTCTGCTGCCCATATGCATGTGGGAACTGTGCAGCCCTTGTGCTGGTGCTTTGTCCTGGGGTTGGTTTCCTTCTGTCTGAAGACCTCATGGTCTAATCCATGGAGTTCAGACCCTAGGCAGAAAACCGAATAAGAGCTTGGCATAATGCCCTCCACCATTAATGGAAAAGCTCAGGGTGATTTCAGTGCCCTTTGGATCTAGGTCCTACGGGGCAGTGCCAGAGCAGAGTGATGAAATATCCCTTAACAGCTTTGCATGAAGCTGTGCATGGACGAAATCAGAGGAAAATATCACTGATTGATAGTGCCGGGCTTCATGCCCAGCGTGGTGGTGTGAAGCCATTGGCCAAAGGGTGACAATATATTTCCTTAAGCAGAACCACCCAAGCTTTGCTCCTATCAAGCACTATCAAGACTATCCTGGCAGAGTGTGCTCAGGTACCACAGCAGCAGGGTTGGTATAAGCACAGGGATAGATGTGATATAAGGGATGTGCTAAAGTGCAGACTTCTACTAACGTTGTGTATGTCTCCCTCTCTCTAATTTCAGCAGAAAAGCAAATAGAGTTTTGCTGCCATTTAGCAAGAGGCAGCTTAGATCCAAATGAACCCCTGATGTACGAATATGTGAAATTTGTAGTGGATTTTAAATACTTTACTCATGGTAAGTTACTGCTCCAGCCTACCTTTACCTCTCTAACTCTCTCCTTTAAATCGTGTGTTGTTCTGTAGCCTCCTAAAGGCCCTTGTTTCAGCTGAAAATGCCCTATAATTGGCAGGGATGTAATGAGCTGAGGATAAGTTGGAGATATTTTTCATATAAAAGTGGTGGGGAGGCTGTTGGTCAGAAGAATGCATGCTGTGCTTAAAGAAGTGATACCAGACTGATCCTACCTCCATTTGATGCACTGACAATTGTAAAGCAACCTACATAGTCAAAGAACCAATAAAATATGCTATCCTGTTTCACTTGTGGCAATTAAATTACACTTTTCAAAGGTTAAATAGTTTAAAATAACCTGTGAAATCTTGAAAATTGCAAGTGTTGAGCTGGAGAAAGACTTCCAAGGAGACGTTAGGTCTATAATGTGAGCTGCTCAGAGCTGTCTCCTGAAGCTTCCCTGCAAGCCAGGGGTAGGTGGTTACAGATGTATAACTCAGAGCCTAAAGGGTCATGCTTTAAATAACATCAGCGTGTATCAGTGTGGCATCACCTCGTGGGCAGGAGGAGTTTGTTGCTTGGGTTTCATCAGTCATTGTGCCTGTCTTAACTTGAAAAGAAAACTCTCCTTCCTCTTCTTCTTAAATAAATTGTCTGGTTATGTCTAGTGCCTACACCCTCCTGTAATGGCTTTGAGTCAGCTATTGCACGAGCTTTCAGGTCAGCCACGGAGGAGCAGATTTGCCTTGTAGCAACTGTTCGTCTTGTCACACCGCAGTTCTTAAAGGTGAGAGCTCTGCCACCGCATCTTCCCTTTCATGCAGGGATCGGTCGGTGCTCAGCACACGAGCTGTGTGCTTGGCTGTTGGGAGGGGAGATTTCTTGCAGCATCCTCTCAAAGAGTATGTGCAGCAGCACAGATTCTTTGTGCAGAGGGTTGGTAAATGAGAGAGGACATCACTGTGTTTGGGAATGGGAGATGATGTAACTTTGTATTTTGGAATGATGAGATAGAAAGCAGGAGCTGGTTTTGAGAAGAGGTGGTCATGTGATGGGATGTCTCAGAGCTGTCAGCCCAGGAAGCTGACCAGCTAAACTGCTTGAAAAGTTGGAGCTTTAAAGAAACAAATCCCACCACTCCTTTGTGTAAGAAGGCCATCCACATCTTGAAACACTGTGTTTCATGGACTATTTCTGCTGGTCCATAAGAGCTCTGTGGCACAGGACACTGGTGACAGGGATAACAACCGTAGGTTTTTCTTGCTCAAGAGAGCATTAGCCAGCTTGGATTGAGGATGGAACTGATGCTGTCATACACATTCAAACACCAATATTTACAAAAAGATGGGGAATTTTGCCTACAGACTGCAAGGTAAGGCCCTTGGACCATTTATCCTAGCTCTGAAATTGAGCCCAGGGTAAATTATTCAACCACTTTTCATCAGTTCACGCATCTATAAAATGAGGCTTATACATCTCTTAGAGGAAATAAGTCAAGTGCTTTAAAAGCACTGTATTTTGTTAGGGTCTGTCATACCAAGAATATGGATTCTTGGTCTTGATAAAAGGTTCCTTTTGTCATTTCATTGAATTAAATGTCTGAACATGCCAACTGTTTTGCAGGAGCTCTGCAATGTTGAAGAGCCATGTGAAGAATTTACATCAAGGCATAGTTTGGAATGGAAGTTTTTATTCTTGGACCACAGGTAAGAGATTTGATTTTAGTCAATGAAGAATAAACAAACTGTAGTTTAAAAATAGAAAACTTTGTGTAGCTACTGCCTGGGATCCCAAGTAGAATAGCTCTAATTAACTGCAACTGAATAAGTAACAATACTCTGAACTTACTTATTAGGCACCCTTAAATGCTGTGCCCTTTTCCATATTTTAGGCAGGCAAGAAGCCGTATAAAATGGTGAGGAAAAGTCTACAAAAATGCCTAACCTCACCAAGATATTTAGTCATTGAAACTGAGCAGTGTGAGTCCTGTTCCCTGTGTTGGTTTACCTCCTCTATTTTCCAGCTACAGCTTCCAGCTACAGCTTCTAAATCTTTTGCTGTGTCAATAAACTTTTGGTTTTCACCTTGAGAAATGACGGCAGTTATAAAAATAAAGGCAAAAGTAGTGGCTTAAATGATTTTAATTGCAGATTTGGTTTTGACAATGCCATACAGTGGGCTAGGATTCAGCTTGGTGAATGAAACAGACTGGAACCACTTTATTAAGCTGATTAATATAGGATTCATTTTCTTCAAAAGAAGCTGGAGGGTTTTGTTCACTCTTTTGCTTTTCTGTATTTGACATGTATGCATAAGCACATTGCAAAATCCTACCCTTTCCATTATCCCTCCCTTTGCAAGCTGTGGAAATGTAGCCATTGCTAGAAATAGAAGACTAGTAAATAAGGCTGTAGGGAAAATAAAATATTTGTAAGGAAATAAACCTAAATATCATCTGCAAATTGAGAGCAAGAAAGAGAGAGGGCAAATATAAATGAATGATAATTTGCATTTATATAATAAACCTCACCTATCATACCCTGAAGCATGGAGGAGCTGACCTCAGGATAGCCCTACGGTTAATGCTCTGTGGTTTGGGACAGTCAGCTTATTATTCATGTTGTCAAGATCTTGCTGGAATGACTTAGGTAGACTTCAACTGGCCTGTCCAATAATGAACATTTTCAGAATCAGGTGATTAATGTTAACATCCATAGAAGAGCCTTAAGCCCCTTAGTTCACTGTCTGACAAAGTAGGCTGCTTTTTCAAAGAGCTGTGTCCCAGCAGCTCTTGTGAATAAGGTGAGCAGGAGCTGCTTTGAAACCTATCAAACAGTCTTTTGATGAATCTGGGTTATGAAACAGAGAGGAATCTCTCTGCTCCAGGTGCTTGCAGCCATTCTGGTCCCACCGATATCCCCAGTGAGGAAACCATTGTTACTGAGAGTAAATTAAGCTGATGCAGATGCCGAGGCAGAGTTTGTGACAGCCCCAGATGCCAGCAGTGAGCCCAGACTTAAGAATGGGCAGAGGATCATGTGGGTTGTCTCATTTAATCACCAGTTAAAACTTCTCTCCTGTACAGTCCACAGGATGCTGTGAAATGTTGTTAGGTATTTTGCTATTTCTCATTTATTTGCATCAACTCTCAGCACCTGATGCTGAGCTGTGCCATCAGTGGGGACAGAGGGCACCCAGCCTGAGTTGAAATCGGGACCTTTGCTATGATGACAACAACATAAATTGGAGTAAAGACAGATAATGCAGAAAGCCCTCCATAGATCTGGATAAGTATTAGAAAAGGAGGGAAAATCTGTATTCTGTGTCTACATGTAAATACGTATAGAGGAAATAAACCTGTCAGCTTTGATAATGATCTATTTCTCTTCTGCACTGTGGTCATCTCCTTATTTTCCCTTCATTTATTAACAGACTGTGCTCAAAAGGCCATTTACAGAGCAAGTCACAGGCCTCAAGGCTGGAACTTGAGCTAAAAAGGCAATTTTAAATTGTTCCACAAGCAAGGCAGCTCCTTGTCAAATGACAGATGAGGAGCATTTTTTTTTTGCTTTCACATTTAAAGAATTCTAGTGAAAATCAGGGAAGCATAATACTTTCCTGATCAGCTTACATGTTTATCTGATGTGCATCTGAAAGACATTTATTGTCTTGAATATAAGCATGTCATTAAAGATAGGAGAGACACTGTCGTGTTCTGCCAGAGAGACAGCAAGGAAGGACACTTTAATAATACACGTATTATCATCATTAACAGAAATCTGGGTCACATGAGGAAAAGGAACACAGTGCTCTATGAAAAGTTATTTGAATAAATAAAGCTGTATTGTGGTGGAGACCACTGTGTACTAAGCACGCTCTGTTTCAAGAGATTTGCCATCAGAGAGTGTGGATGACTGGCCATTCCAGCCAACCCCTTGTGCTGGGACCTGGGAACTCCTGCTCAGACCTTGATCCTTCTGAGGCTGCTGTTGAGCAGATCCTTGGCTGTCCTTCCTATTCTTCCATTTCCCATTTGGTGCCAGATTGCCCACAGTTGTGGGGAGGAGAGAGGTTATAGACCTGTCTAGGCTCTTTTTAGTTGAATAATCTATGCCCATTGTGTCTCTCAAGTGTACGAATGTGGAGCTAGGTCGCTCAGCCAAGACACGAGAACTTCCCACATTAATACCCAGAATACTCTGGACTGATTCATCCAAACCCAAATGTACTTAGACTTTTTTTTTTGCTCATATTCTTGGCCACTTCATAGCATTCACCCTTCTTAAGAGGATCACTCGACATACCAGGAGAAGGGCAGCAGGAGAGGCTTGTTTGATAGGCAGTGACACTTTCAGCCTGCCCTGGTTTTGAATCAGTGACTCTTTCACTAACACACCACCGCCTTATTCCTGAGGAACACGCTGAACTTGGCAGGTGAGCCTCATGCTATCAGCACATCCAGCAGCCAAAGCAAATAGGTGGAGTCAAATTTGCACAAGTCCTGCCTCACCAAATAAGTGCCAGTGCTTGAATTGGTACATGCAGGAGTGTACTTGAGTGCTGGGGAGCAGAAGTAAGATAGAAGTAAAGGAAAAATTAGTGGTTTTCTCCTCACATTTTGGTGGTGTTTCACAATTATAAGCTGGCAGGCTCCAGTGAAGGCTCTGCACAAGCTCAGTGTTGTTAGGACAGCTGCTCAAAAAAAAAAAAAATCTGATGTTTTGCCTCGAAAATCTAGAATTGTCAGCAGAAAACTCAGGTAGGTCATTAGAGTGTGCCTAGCTAAACACTTCATCAATTCCTTCTCTAGCTGCCATAGAAATAACAAAAATCAGCCCCATGTCTCTTCTTATCTTTGCTACCAGCATAGAAACATCTTTGCTGGTTATAATCTCTCAAGCTTTTCCATGGGAATAATTACTTTTTCTTTTACCCAAACTGGTCCTGACACACATTCCAGCTTCCCACTTACCCTTTCTTCTATAGTTACTACCCAGATGACATTTACATCCAACCTACTGGATAATTTTACTCGAGTTCCAAGTTATTATGCACACGAACAGCCATAGCATTTCTCAAGCTGTGTGCCTCACACGCGTGCTTAATGAATTGAGTCACTTGCGTACGTACATGCCTTTCTCTACACCCACATAATGAATAGGCAGTGGAACAGTAAACACACACCTTTTCATTTTCTCAGTTTTTACCTCTCCCTCATTGTTTTTCATGTTGGTTTGTTTTGTTTTGTTTTTTCCTTTTTGCTTGTATAGGAAAAACCACTCCTGATTTCCCTGACAAATGAACATACAAGATGGTTTGGGTTGCATATCTGCCAGGATGTCAAAGTGTCAGATTTTGTGCTCACTCTTTGCCCTTTGCTTCCCTTCTAGGGCTCCACCTATTATAGGATATTTACCCTTTGAGGTTCTGGGAACATCAGGGTATGATTATTACCATGCAGATGACCTGGAGCTTCTTGCTAGGTGCCACGAACACTGTAAGTTCCTCTCCCTCTGCAGTGTGCCTGTCTTTGATCTCATTTGTCACTCATGCAAAACCTTTTACTGTCATCGTAAAAAGCATCTTTATCTGGGACACGAGGGAATTCTCTCTTCCCATGACAGACTGTCATAGCTGACACTTACCTGGGAGGTTAAACCCTTGCAAAATTCGCTCAGATCAGGAACTCTTTGTGAACATTTCTCAAATTGGCAGATACCCAGCTTGCCTGAGAGGGAAACCAGAACTTTCCATGCTCTGCCCCCAGTTTGTGAGGACAATCCCAAACCCTGGGAGTTTTGCTGATTGTTACAGTTCATGGGGTCTTGCTGTTCCCCTGGGCTCTGGATTCAGCCAAGAAGGTCATCTCACCAAAATGCCTTCTGAAAGTGGCATTTGTATCACCTGCCTGGGCAATTAGATGTTGGGAAACTCGCTTGCTGTTAGTAAAATGCTTCTGGAGATGAACACTCTTTTTAAATACAGAAGTATTGAATACAGATTCCTGGTGGGTGAAGATGTTTTATTTTTGGTTGACATGAAAGTAAAGCAGACAAGTCCGGTTTGGGATGATGTGTGAACACCAGAGAATGTCCACGAAGTTCATCTTTGTGCAAAGTGAAATGCTGTGGCCTGCAAGAGGCCAGAAAGAGCCGGTTCAGAAGGAGCACTTATCCCAAGTACTGCAGCAGTGAAGCTTGCTGCTGAAGAACCATGTCCTGCTGAAGACTGGAGCTGTGAGGATGAGCAAAAGGTGGCAGCAGATGTGGTCTACTGTTAATCAGTGTGCTGCTCCTACCAGATGAGCATGTTTTATCCCTGAGACTGTATTTTTCTGTTTTGTTACATACACTTCAGACTGAGATACTGAGCCAGAAGGAGGTCTGCCCTCCAGCTGGTTTGCATTGCCAAGCTCCATAATGAAAAGTAACTACTCACTTTGTAAAAGGCATCCAGGTAATCGGGTACTTTGCCAAGAAATACTACTTGCAGGTTTCCTGTTGGGCAAACTCTCTAGCTGTTTGTCTCTCTGCTATCTCCATTTGAAAGGAGAGTGTTTTGTAATAAGGAAGCAAGGACAGCCCAGAGAGTGGAGAAAGTCTGTAGTTACTCTGAGAGGTAAAGCAGCATGATGCAAGGACACCAAGAAACTACAGAGCCCCCCAGAACACTGGAGCTTGATAAGCTGCTTCAGCTCTGGGTTGCAAACCACCCCCATCTCTACCATGTACCCTCTACCACTTACATGTGTAAGATGCTAAAAAACTTAGTAGAGAATGGAGAAAATTACTTCTCTGCATGTCAAGTTTCCCCAGTCCACTTTTCTGACAGTTTTTCTGCCCTGTCAAAGCAAAGTGCTGGTACAAAACAGGTGGTGAGGAAGCAGATTGCCCAACCTAGCACAGAAAGGAAGCTGTGAAAGGGGCTACATGCAAGTTGTGTCAAGTGCAGCGAGGGTGTAGATGGGAATATTAAAGAGATATTTTAATTGCTTTCAAGTACAGTACTTTTTAGTGCTGTCCGCTTAAAAGAGTATTTATAGACAGAAGTGAGCTACTTAACCAGATGATGTCCTTTTGCTAACCTGTGTGTGCAGTTTGATGTAGGCACTAACTGTATTGAGAGAGGGGTCAGTTCAATCAGCAGAGAATCTTAAGAGATTTACGATCTACATCTCTACTAGCCACAGATCTCCTCTTACCTATTAAAAGAGTATTTACACAACACACCTGCAGGAAAGGATCTTTCAATCTTGCTGTGCAGCGGGACAAAGTAAGGTGTTGGCAAAGTGACTTACAGGAGTTGCTTTGGGAAACCCTAGGAGCAGAGTGATCCCCAGCACAGCATGTTAGCCAGAAGACTTTGCTAAGGGCTTCATCTATAGCCCATCACTGTTAATGGGATTGCTAAAGAAGTTAGTTCTGATACTTAACAAAGTAGAGGTGTGCAGGTGAGTAACAGTGTGGCTTGGTAAGTTCTCATTTGTCAGGCTGACCACTGTGGGCAGGAATCTTGCCTACTAGGAAGTGAAATGGGTTTTCTTAAACCACATTTATATTTTACTTTGCATTAATTATGGATATTTTAAGTAAGCGCGTTTCATTTTGTGCTCCCAGAAGTCTGGGAACAATTAATGTGGTTATCTAATATAGTTCCCCTCATTATTTTCTAGTTGTGTTACACCAATTGAGATTTTTTTGGACATGCCCTGATAATACGTACCAGTCTGGTGTATTTAGGTCATCTTTCAGAAGAAAACTCTCAGTTAAACTCTTAATATGTCACTATCTTACTGTTTTGTGCCATTATTAGGATCCTGACTTCAAGCCCCCAGTCTTTGAAATGCATTCTTATGTATTTGTGAAAGGCCAATACTTTATTTAATTAATGTTATTTATGCTTATTTCAGAGGAGCCCACAAATAAGTCACAAGAATATAGGTAGTTATATAGTTATGCCAATTATTTGATATAAGAGCAACCTTAAAATCGCCAAGTGCACTCTTGAAAATCAGTAGCAGAAAAGAAATCAAATAAATGCTCAGTACATGGTCGTGTATCATCTGTCATGTTTATAAAGCCTCAAGAGCCATTTTAATGCAGGAGCAGATTGCAAGAGGGGGTTGGGACCGAGTGGGTTTTCTGATTGCCTTTGCACCATGAAATTTCTGTTTGGTATCATTTCCTTCCTTTATTTTCCTTTCTTTTTTTGTTTGTTTGTTTGTTTAACAGTGATGCAGTTTGGCAAAGGAAAGTCCTGTTACTATCGGTTCCTGACCAAGGGCCAGCAGTGGATATGGCTGCAGACACACTACTACATCACCTACCACCAGTGGAATTCCAAACCTGAGTTCATTGTTTGCACTCACCTGGTAGTCAGGTAGGAGCAAGCACCAAACACTTGGCAACATATGTCCGTGGGCTCTGAACAACTTGCTCTAGCTGAGGCTGTCCCTGCTCTCAGCAGGGGGGTTGGATTAAGATGACCTCTAGAGGTCCCTTCCAACCCAGACATTTCTATGTTTCTATGTTTCTGTGTTTCTATGCTCATCCTTTTTTTTTTTTTTTTTTCTAGTTCTGTTTTGTGTTAGCCAAATATTTGCTGTGCATATTGACACAATAAAACTCTTATGACAGGGAACATGGGGAAAAGCATAATGTGTTTATGGGTTTTCATTACATTTTTTTTATTTTTCTGGCAACCTAGCCAAAAGCCTGGAAGCCACCGTTGGCCAAGTCTCTTCAATGTGTTACATTCCACTTTTATCCCCAGCAATGAGATGGCCGTAGGAAGAATTAGAGCTGTGAAGGATCAGACGGCTTTATGGACATGAACGGGATCCTACATCTCCTAGAAAACCTTTTGATCAGAGCTTTAAATATTTCTGAGCTGAAGTTCGCTGCTGTCCTGCTTGCGGCCTTCCTCACCTGAAACGCAGCCCAGGATCCCCCTCTAGTGGGAAGCTGCTGGTGTTCAGCTGCAAACCCGTACTGGGAGGCAGTGCATGTGTGGGATGCTCTGTGATACTCACCTTCTGGAGGGGAATCTGCTTGATTACCACTGTCAGCTCAAAAAACATTGTCATAAAAGTGTGAATATATTTACTGAAGGGCTTAAAAAGCTAGTGACATACTGGTTTGCTCTAGTAACGTGAGTAACCGTATTGCTCACTACATCTTTCTTTACCGACAGGAATCAGTTTGTGAATTTATTTCTGGTCCCCCTTTTTTCTTGTCAAGAACAAGCTCTAGAAAGCTGGGATTCTCCTCTATATTCTGAAAAACAGACTGAGAACACCTTACACCACTAAAGAGGTGTAAACGATTAGAGCTGTGGGTGCTGATACCAACTACACGTCAAGTATAAACATAAGCAAATGTTCGACTGAGAGATTGCTTCCGAGTTTTGTGGCTTCTGCCATCCTTCAGGGAATTTGGCTTCACTTTGAGCTCTGAATTTGTTGTGCATGAGCTTGTTTCTGCTTTTTGCTTCCAGTGCCTTTTAAACTTACTGATATAGACAAATAGATTTTGCAATTCTATTCTGTCTCATATAGTTAAGGTTTAGAATAGTTAAGGCTTAGAATATTTAAGGTTAGAATATTATTGAAACACACAAGTTAAAACATGGTTTCAGGAAAATTCATTGCCTACAATGTTATGAGTTCAATTCAGCAACTTCTCTTGCCTTCCACAAAGTCCATTAATATTTCAGCACCCTAAATTCTGGCACCTTTCAGTGCCAACGAAGGACAAGCACTTTAAAACATCCTCTGCAATTTATCCCCTAGTGAATCACGTGCCATTGTTTACCATGAATATTTTCTTATTTAAGAGAAAAAATAATAAGGAAAGCAAATACACACATGCAGCTGGGCAGTTTTGTGTCAGTTTGTGCTGAGAGCTTGCACTGGCATGAAGGATGTTAACTCTGAGGTAGCACACTGCACAGTGCTGCGTACACCCTCAGAAGGAGGGGACCTGACCTCCTCCTCCTCCTCCTCAAGGCACTGCCTTGGGTCTCACTGAGCTACCATACAACGTGCAAAAAATTGATTCTTGATCATCATCAGGTTAGCAAATGAATGTACTTTTGCTATGGCATTTTACCTCCACAGAAGCTGTAGAATCATCTTTTCTGCCTGACTACAGAAAATAAGAATATCCATTATTAGGCAAATTATACCAAGGACAGGGACATCCCTTTTGTCTTCAATAATGAAATGCACTTTGCTTTTAGATTAGTTTTGCTTTAAGGTATCCAGGGCCAAAATTTGCAAAGGAATGACTATGTTTGTGCTTGGAATGATGAGTGCAGTTAATCCTACAGACTTCAGGCCTGGGTGCAATGGAACTGGGACACTGCCCTGTTGTTTCTTATCTGTGGATATGCAGCATGTGCAGCTATTCACAGATTGCTAGGCTGGATGATGATGTTCCCCTAAGCACTGAGAGTGCACATATGTGATGTGCAACATGAACACTCCATAATGACCTGTGTGGTGGGATAGTTACCATACAATAAACAATATCCAGACAGAAAAACTGGATTTAAAAATGGTTTGGTTTGCTTGGGTTTTAGTTATGCAGAAGTTCGAGCTGAAAGGCGGCGAGATCTTGGCCTTGAAGAGTCATCAATTGAACTGGCATCTTCTTCTCTAAAGGTACCGTGTCCCTTCACAGATCAAAAGTAGTGTTTAAACCCAACTGAGGATTGCAGTACCTGCCACCATGAGTGAGGTGCAGAGGATCTGAGCGCAGGGCAGTACCACATGGTACCTGCTTTGTTAATACCAGCTTGTCACTGAGGCTCAAATGAAGATTGGAAGTAAAGGGAAAATGCTTATTCCAGATTTTGGCTCTGTTTACACCCTTGGGCAGGATCACATCAAGTGTAGGAGTGTGACCAGAGCAATAATTTCCAAAGCTTGAATCAATCTGGCATCCCCATACACCTGCCCAATTAACAGGATCATTTTAGTTACTGTTAAGTAAGTTCTTCTCTCAGTAGTTTACAAATAAGACCAGTAATGAAAGTAATTTCAAGTGGATTGTTGTGTAGTTATCATACCATTAACCTCTCTGCTCTTCAGACATTACTTTATAGAAGCCAGTTAAGGGTTATATAGGGGAAGCTGTCCCAGAGACCTTTTCACTTGAGCAAGGATCATCTTTCAAACAGCTGCTTCTGTCACCACAGCACATTTCTGTGTCTTTTTCACCTTTCCACATGATAGCTGAGATATTTTTCTGCACACCTTAAGTTTTATCTGTTGGTGCAAGGCAGTTGGAGGAGAGGCAGAGCCATCACTACCATTACTTGATCTTCGGGACAGGAGTGGGAAGCTGGGGGAGCTCTCTGGGAGGCATGGGGAGGATGGTGGCACGGTCACAGTTGTCACCTACTCCCTGCAGGTGAAAAAGTCAAGGGGCTATTTGCCCATCAGTTATGGGCTATTTGCCATAAACCATCTGTCAGGTGGCATCTGTCATTTTGGTGTGGCAGCTCCAAAGCCATTAATATTCACTAGTTTAGGCTGTTTCCCTCTGTGGATGCACCAGCTGTTCCTGTCCAGAACAACCTGCTGTGCACGACTGCTCCCTGGGGAGTGGAGAGCAGGGTTGTAGCTCTTGCCATTGCCTGCTACCTGTGCCCTGCAGGAGCCATTTGATGTAGGTTCTCTAAGGGCTGATGCTGATGCCCCCATGCAACTGCTCCATGTCCCTTCCCAGCCATCTCTCTCCATCTCTGCAGGAAATAAAACCATTCCCCAGCCAGCCCCTCCTGCCACCACCATTCGTTACCTCTGCCACCGCTCCCCACTATGCCATGGCCAACAAACTGTTGGCCTGAAGAAATTGGGCAGAAGGAAGCCTATAATAAAAGCCTATTCCCATTTGCACACAACTCCATGGGCAGGAGAGCAGGAGGATGGCACACCAGGGCATGGGGCACAGGCAGCAATCCTCAGCCCACAGTGTGTGTCCTGCACCACCACTCCCTGCCAGCAGACAGGTATCCTGGGACAGAAATGTGTGTGTGGCATCTCCCCAAGGCAGGGGTGTCTGGGGAGTGATCCTGGGGGTCCTGGCTGCATTGGGATAGCTGGAGGCTTTAGGAGAGTGTTGAGTGGCAGACCAAACGCTGTGCTGGGGTTTGGTGGTGTGGTGCTGAAGTGCCAGCCCTTTATGCACCCAGCATGTTATTTTTCACTGCAAACGAGGGGTCAGGGAGGTGGAAGTTCCTTCCAGTGCTGTCCTCACCTGCTGATGATCTCATCACTTATGCTTTGACCCCACAGAGCCACAGCAGCTACCTGGACGTGGGGCAGTGCGGCAGCAGCCAGGACGCCAGCCGGGAAGGGGTATCACTGTCGTCCCACAGCTCCCGGCGCTCCTCGCACACCGCCCTCTCCGACTCCGCATGTAGGTGCCAGCACAGCCAGGAGCAGCCCAGCGTGGGGATGAGGAGCGGGCTGGAGGGCAGAGTCTCCAAAATACTGGGGTTTGGCTGGGAGTAACAGTCAGGGTGGGAGGAGGGTGCTCCATACCGGGAGTCATGGCACAGCAGCAGAGCCATGGCCGTGTGCTGCCTTCTCCCTCCTAGCCCACTGCCAGTGTGAGAGCACCTTTCACCCTGCCTGCCCCAGCCAAGGGTCATGGCTGTTTGCTGTGGCTCAGGGGACAAGAGGTGACTCACTAAGCTGAAGCAAGTTAATTGAGCCCCAAACTGCACTGACAAAACTTTTACTATGGGGTAGTTTGGTCCGTGATGATAAATCTCTTCAGGAGTGTAGGATGCTGCTGGTGTTGCTGACAGCTTCAGCCCAGCTCCCATAAATGATCCCCTGCCCTGGGGGCAGATGCAAGGTGACCACGGTGCCCATGCATGTTGGGCTGAGAGTAGGAACAACTCAGGAGGATTTTCTGGAAGACCTTGCTGGAGAAGAGTGGGAAAGCCCATCTGGAGACACTGTGGAGGGAAGACTGAAATGGAGCATTAACATCAGAAGGGAACCCTGCAAGTCAGGCAGGGAGCCAGAAGGACCTTGGAGGGGCAGTGTGGGGACCCAGTTTGACAGTGTTTGGGTCACTACTTATCTCCATATGTGGAGTTCAGGCTTAGGCAGAGTACCCAGGCATAGGTCTGCTATATCATAGCAAACCATCTCTTTTCCAGCCACGTCATCCATGCGACACACGGACACCAGCACACCCACCCGGCCTTCGGTGCCAGGGGGGCAGGCAGAGAAGGCAGCCCTGCGGCTGGCATCCACTGGAAGCACTCAGGTTGGTGGTCCCAGTGAGCAAAAGCCTTTCTGATGCCATAAAGAAATGAGAAGAACAAATCTTGATCTCACCCTCAGAGAGGCTGGTTGCTCACTTCTGGGTGTGCTGGACCTGAACATGAGATTTCTGGGGTTGTGGGGAATGCTGCTGCCTGGCAGAGCTAGTGGAGAGCTCTGTTAGGCTCCACTGCTGCCTCCCTTTGGGATTCAGATATCTCCTCCAGGCCAAACGTCTCACACTGTGAGCCCACTTTTGTTGGGGTTTGCACATGTGACATGGCCTTTGTCCCAAAATGGATGCTGATACCAAGGATTTGCTATTAGCAGGGGGCATGCAGAAGATTAAATTCTCCCTTCAGACTCATCCTCAGATCTCCATGTAGAGTTGTCTTATTCCCTGCACTTTTTCATCACTGGTATGAACTGCTATCACACCAATGCTGCACTAGAGGTGCTATGGACCTACAGTAAGGCAAAGTTTTCCTTTCTAGGCCATAGCAACTCCACAAGCCCCTGGTGAGCATCTCCCTCAGCATCCCATGGCTCAGCCGGCAGTCCCCTCTCAGCACACTGTGATGGTACGTGGTTTATTTCTGTTAAACACACTGTTATGGCCAGTCAGCGAGGTGGACTTGGTGGATCCAGTTTGCTGCTCTTACCTCTTTGCTGGCTGGTCCCAGGGTGGGGGCAAGGTTCCAGTGCCCTTTCTGTTGCTGTTGCTGAGATTTACTGCAGCCATATTATTACAACCGCTTATTTTAGTGAGGAGACAGCAGGCAGGACACCCAAGGAAATACCTCAGAAGAAGGTTCATGCTTGTCAAAGCCATTGGGAGCTGCTGAAAGCTCACTTCTGAATTGCTGGCAGATAGCTGCAGGTCAACATGATGCTGAAGAGTTTTATTGCCCTGGTAGAGGAAGAGGATGTCATGGAAGGTTTCAGTTGGGCTAGGAAAAGAGAAGGAAAAAAAAATCAAAATCAAAAAACAACAACAAAACCAACAAAAACATAACCAAACAAACACCAAGAAAAGTCATGAATCATGAACCGTAACTATGAGGCCCATCCTTACAGAGCTTTGATGTCAGTGTAGCAAACATTCAGACTATAATACGATTGAAGATGACCTGTGTATGCAGGAAGAATGAATCCAAGGGTGGGATTACAACCTAACTCAGGCCTGGCATTGAAAGCCCAGCCTGGAGGTGTGGCAAGGGCTTGCACGCAGTGTCTGACACAAAACACAAGTAGTCCAAAATCAGCAGGGTGTCACACAAAATGAACAGGGGAGTCCCATGCATAGGCATGACATCTGCGCAGAAATTTAACAGAGCAAGTTCTGGAGTGAGGCACTGAGTATGACACAGCTGTACTTTGGTTAAATATTCAGTTCCTGTTTTTTGTCAGCATCATATTCTCTATGGCAAAAGCTGAAAAGCAGGTGGGTTTTTTTCTGAAGCAAGCATCACTATGAACGTGAGTAGCAGGAGGGGTGCTACCCCGTGATCTTGTTCCCTGTTGTCCACAGCCAGTGTACCATTTCCCTACCCAGCTGGGGATGATGCATCAGCTGAAAGAGCAGCTGGAGGAGAGGACTCGCATACTGCAAGCTGACATCAAGACACAGCAAGAAGAGCTCCACGTCATCAAGGAGCAGCTCCAGCTAGTGCAGGACTCCAACCTGCAGGTACCTGCTGCCCCTGGGGTTCCCAAACCCACAAGCCATTTGCTTTCCCTTTAAGCACACAGATCGATAACGAAATTGTCAGTGGCAAAAGCATTTAGAAAGGAGCTCTGGATAAATTGATAGTTCGGTCTCAGATGTAGGAGTAGTGTCTCCTGAGAGAGCAGTGGCGTCAGTATCTGCCTGAATACTGAATCAGTAATCTTCATGATTTGGAAAAAACAGTCCCAAGTTAATGCAAAGCCCATCCTGCACAAAAAGCTCAGTGGTTGGGTGCCTGGTTATTCTTGCAGAACGCAGCAGGATTCATGGAGCTGGAACAGTCGTGGCTTTGAATAAATGTTTGGGTACATTTTGATTTTTGTATTATTCATGGCTCACTTTGCCGCTGGATTTAGAGATGTTATAGACACTGACAGCCAGAGATGGTATCTCCCAGGCAGTATAACCACCATATGAGCTGCAACAGCTTATGTGTCTCTTTTATCTAAAGATGCTGATGCAGCAGCCGATCCCTGTCATCTTTAACAACGTGCAGCACCCAAGCCCCAGGAGGCCACCGCCGGGGATGCCCAGGCAGACCACAGCCAAGAAGTCACAACAGCAAGGCCTTATGGGGACGAAGCACTACTGCAGCACCCACCTGCCATCACCGCGCCAATTCCTCAGGGACCCCTGCAGCACGGCCACCCAGGTCATTGGCTGCTTTGTTGTCTTCATTGTCTCCTTTCCTGGCTTTTAAATACTTGTCTGCTCTGTCTCTTTTCCCCACAGTCCCATGCATCTCCTCGGGGCTGGCTTTACACCGTAGCTGGTATTATGGAGTTTATGTTGAGAGTCAGTTGTGAATGATGTCATCCAACTGTAAAAATAAAAGTCAGGTAGCATTAAACTCTGGGGACCACTGGAGTCATCCTGGTGACCAGAGAGGAACTGAGTGGGAGGTTTGGGTTTCTGCTTGCAATTGCAATATGATGCTTGTTTGTAGCCATTGAGAGTTGTGACTTAAAAATGTGAGAAAGTAAGCATACTTTTAAAAAATTAGTTTTCTTCTGCCTGAAAATTCTTGGAAGGCAGCTTTGAAAAACAAATTTGTCATCACTAGACCTAGATCCACTATATAGGTGGTCACATCTCCATGGGAAAGTGTCCAAAAGCAAAAAAGACCAAATGTACTGTTTTAAAGGACAGATGAGATGCTTTCCCTGGGGACTTCAGCTTTGCACTCCTCCTCCCTTTTAAGCTGATCTCTTCTCCCTCAAGGAGCCTTGTGTGCTCTGATTTCTCAACAGCCCATCTGCTCCTACCACTGGGGACTGACTTGCAGGGGCAATAAATGCAAAGTTGCTTGCCCTGAGTAGATATCCTGTTCCTACTGCTGTGTTCAGGGAGAATATTCTACTGTTCCTTCTCCTTTTTCCACCTGCATACTGAAAGTAGCTATTTTAGCCTTCTTTTAGGGAGCTTTAAAAACTTATGCATGTCTTCATTTTAGGCACAGCAGCAGCAGCAGCAGCATCTAATGAGAGGAAACCAAGCCCAGCAGACATGTCTGCCGGGGCAGACAAGCATTTCAGTGCCCCTCTACAACAACCCCATGGTTTTTTCACAAGCACATCCCATTACGGTGGCTGCACAGATGCCGACTGACGGCAGCGAAAGGCAAACGCAGTCTGACTACAGCCAGGACAGGAGCCTCAGGTACAAACACAACCCTGCTGGGACCATCCTGATGTGGTGACAGAAAATGGCAATAGCTGGGCAGGCACATCTGGGCTCAGGGGGTGATGGTCTCTGGGTGACACAGCAGGGGTGTAGGGATGTTCCCTTCTGCAGAGATCCGGGTTAGTGGTGAGCCCGGTGTGCATGTGAACAGGGTGCTGTGCACACCACACTGTCCCCTTAGGAGCCTGAAATCCTTCTCTCTTCATACTTCCATAAATTGTCCATGTGGCTCAGTAACCTTTGGACATCTACTGCTGTCAGAGGGAGTGAACAGGAAAAATTAGCAGGGACAGCCTTTCCCAAACCTGGATCTGCTTGCTCTGAAGCTCCAGAGTGTCTTTTCTCCAGCCAGGACAAGTGCCATGGTAAAAATCATTTGTCTTTTATACAATGCTGGAAACATTATACAAATTATATACAAATTTCCCAAACTATTCGGCCAGCTTTCCAGGAGGTGTCTGCAGACACTGCCTACAGGATCCAGCTGCTTCAAATTCATAGAGTGATAGAATGGTTTGGGTTGGAAGGAACCTTAAAGATCATGTATTTCTGACCTCCCTGACAGGTCAGGGCCACTTTAACTAGACCAGGTTGCTCAAAGCCCCATCCAGTCTGTCCTTGAACACTTCTAGTAAGGCAACACCCGAAACTTCTCTGGTCAACTTGTTCCAGTGTCTCACCACACTCACAGTAAAGAATTTCTTCCTAATATCCAATCTAAATCTGCCCTCTTTCAGTTTCAAACCATTACCCCTCATCTTATCACTACACTTCCTGATAAAGCATCCCTCCCAGGCTTTCCCATAGGCCCACAATACAAATACTGTGTAAGGGAACAAGATAAACCCAAGAAGACTCACCATCTATAAAACCTGCTTCTCACATGAAAGATTTAGCAGGTTTCAGCTCACCACTGCCAGTGCATTAGACAAGGTGACAATTAGCATCCTATTTCAGTAGCTTTTTTTTCAGGGTGATGGTTTGCCTGCTTTCAGGGAGAGTTTTCAGGGGGTCGTTTCTACAGGAAAACAGTCAGGTGTTTAAACCTCTCCCTCCCCTGACCATCCTCTGTTTTTTCTTCCACCACAGGATGCTGTTGGATCAGTCTATCCAAGCCATGATGCCTGCCACCAACAGCAGTGGCCAGTCCACGCAGAGCAGTGCCAGCAGGCAGCAAGGAAAGTGAGTCTTTGCTGGCCCTTGTTTTCAGGCAGTGTTCTAGCAGGGCACTTTAGGGCACTCACAATTACTTTGAAAAGCTTCTACATGATCATACACACACTAACAGTCTCAGTATTTAAAAAAAAAAGAAAAGCTCAGCTGGTTAGGAGAAAATAAGATTTTTTTGTAACTACAAAGAACTTTATGACAACTAAAATGCTTGGAAAAGAAAAAAAAATCTTTTCCAAAGCCTAAAATGCCTAATCAAGTCATGGAGGAGATGTGCAGCCTTAAAAACCTTAGTTTTTTTTTCCAGTCCATGCTTGATGGGGAGGGGGAAATCTGGGGCCTGCTTTCACCAGGCTCCACATGGTTTGACAAACCCTACTCCAGTCTGGTTCCTGCAGCACCTGGGCTCTCCAGGACCCAATTTAGTGGTGGGTCTGAATTTGGGTTCTCATGCCTTTTTTATTTTTTTTCTTCCTCATGGCAGATTTGTTGCAGAGCAGCAGGTATTGCCTCCCCCAGTACAGATGCAGCCAGTTACCTGTAGCACTGTCCGACCTCCAGCCCCGTCACCCATTTTCTCCCCGTCTCTGATGATCCCACACACCAGCTTCACATCCCACCAGGCAAACACACCAGTTCATCTCCGACAGTGGCCACAGCAACAAGTTCAGCAGCACCGCCTCTACCTTCAGGTAATGGAACTGGAATGGGTTTCTGAGGGTGCACAGAGATGGCTTTGGGGTTAGGTTGGTTTTTTTGGAAGAAACAGGGCATACCTGGCTAATCATCCAGGCGAGTGCACTCACCCATCTTCCATTCCCATTCCATCTGCACATCCTCAAGTGCTCAGCATTTCCAGGCTGGCTCGGCACCCGTTCAAGGCTGTATTTTCCAATGAACTCAGTTATCACTTAGCATCCAGGAGAAATAGGCAGCTTTTCAAGCACAGCTTGTCATCCAGAAGAACTCTGGTGGGAATTGAGCTGTAGACATGAAACATGATAAGGGAAAAGCCCTTTTGAAAACATGCCTCCTGCTATGTCTCAGCATAGAAAGTTTTTTTATCAACTGCTGTCACTGCTTTCTTTTAATAAATGGGTGTTTCACAACTCAAATGTCTGGAGAAGGTGATTTTGGCTTTTCCAACTTCATCAGTGCATGGCCAGACCAATGATGCTGCCACCGAGAGGAGTTGTTGAAACTAATAATGAATAATACTCTCCAAGACTTGCCTGACTGGCAGAGGTAAGTTATGATCTCCAGGCAAAGGTGGTAGAAAACAAAGCAGGAGGAGTGCAGCTGAAAGTGGCCATGCAGCAGGACTGGATTTAGAGTGAAATACTAAATCATTGTTGCCAGCAAATGTGGGCATGAGCCATCCCCACTTTGGTTACGTGTGCTCACAGGCTGTACTGAGTTCCTAAGGAACAGCAATATGGACAGTACAGTGATGATGCTCGGGGAGATAAATAGCTGCAGGGCAATAGAAAACCAAGCTTTGGTACCACAGTGCCTTTAATGGGAGGTGAACCAGCAAGTTCAGGTCTTTGGAGTACCAGCCACAAGGTGATACATGGATGAGGTCACTCTACAGCCTCTTCATTAGTTGCCTGAAGAACCTTTCCATGAAAGATGGAAGTTGCACAACTTGGAGATTTTGCCTTGCGTCCAAATAGCTTTTGAAGGTCTCTCTTCCTGCTAGGCTCTCTGTGGGGCTGGTAGAATGGATGGATTCCCCTCTGTACTCTCCAGGCACTGGTAGTCATGCTGATAGCACCAGCATCCCAAGCTGCTTGTCTGGAACTCTCGAAGATTCGAGGGGTTGAGATCGCCTAAAGGCACTGATACTCTTGGCATACAAACCCCAGCATCAGCCCTGCAACAAGAGAAAGAGAAGATGGGTGATAGGGCAGGTCTGAATTGTCTGATTTGTTTCCCAACAGATGCAAAGTTCTGAGACGGTGCCTGGGGGTCCAACACCACGCATTTTCCAGCCCCCCCCCCCCCCACAGCAGAACCCCCTGAGCTACTTCCTCCACCCGCAGCAGCAGCAGAGCCGCCACGGACAGAGCCAGACCTGCAACCTGCCAGACCTGCCTCCTGAGATGCAGCTGCCCTGAAGGCCAGGCCTGGGAGGTAGGGACCGCTTGGCTGCAGCCGCTCGGCGCCCGCAGAGGGGACACCGTCAGAGCACGGGACAGGTGAGGTCGGGTACCGCAGGGAAAGTGGTGGCTGGAGGGACAGGCCCTGTCAGGAGTAGATGGCTCCAAGGGCACCTCATCAGTTGGGATTTCCAGTCCGTGCTGCTGCTCTGGCCGCTGTCCGTGGTCTTGCCCAGCACTGCAGTACAACTGGAAGGCAATGGCTTGCTGGCTGCAAGGAGGTTGGTTATCAGGTCGCCACAAAGATTACTTTGAAATGGAGGAAAACCCTTTTCCATTCAGGACTTCAACGCTGAAAGTCACTGTGAATTTAAGCTCAGCGTTTGGAGCCCATACACAGACTGTACCGGTCCGCAGGAGGCCGTTGGATTACCATGTACATAACTCGTTTCACTGTAGTAGGTCCATGGTGGATGTTTTTTCCTTTTTTCTATACCTCAGTCCCACAATTTTTTGTTTTCCAGGAGATTGGATAATGCTGCTAATTTACGTAACACCACTTTTGCCTGAATTTCTTACTGTTGTTATACCAGCTCACATCGCAGCTAGTAAGATATTTGTCATGTTTTATTTTGGTTAAGTGCAGATAAATTTGTATGGTTTTTACTCCCTGTAGCCAAATATTTTTTCAGGTTACAGACAAAGAATCCTTACTCCTTTTTTTTTTTTTTTTTGATTGTTTTAAGTGATGTAGTTGTATATGGTTCTATAAAAGAAAACAAACAAACAAGCATATGACGGCAAACTTTGTGGTTTTGCTAGGTCATGTTTCAATCTGGTGAGCCTGAAACATACAATGACAGCAACACAAACGATGTTACAAGCCCGTAGGGTCAGCAATAAATTGTATTTTTGTAAATTGTCACTTTTTAACTATAAGTTTATATTTATGAATTCAAAAGCCAGTGGGTGTATAGTTGTGTCCCTACTGTTTGCGTCTTTCCAAAGGAAAAATGAAAATGTACATTTTTTGAGGTGTTAGTAGCTCAGAACTGACTTTGGGCACTGTTAGAGCCCAAACAGAGGAGATGGATTAGGCCATTACTATAAGCTTTGCAAGAAAATGGTTGGGTAGGACAATGTCCATCTAGCAGTAAAGCTCCATCTGGCAGTCAGGGCAAGGTTTAGGGGTGGGTTAGTTTGTAACCTTTGTCAAAGCCAAGCAAAGCATGTGGGGTTATTTTTTTTGGTTTTGTTTTGCCTTTTGATCTTTTTTTGGGGGGGAGGGGGGGGGGCTGTCAATTGCTTGTTTTTTCTCTTGTGCTAGCCACTTTGCTGGCTCTTTGCACCAAGCACCAGTGGATGGACACTGGTGCTTACTGATGGAGCAGCCTTTGGCATGAGCAGCCCCAAGCAGCTCTGTTTCAAGAAAAAGTTGAGGGGTATAGTGGAAAAGTAAGCATTAAAAAAATATATATATACCAGTATAGCATTGGATAGCTCTAGCTATAGATACATCTAGCACTATCTGGATAGCTCTAGCTATAGATACATCATCTATCTAGCACTAGCTGGCTTTCTCCCACCAGCCACACACATTTTTTTTCCTGGGAAAGGAGGGAGGGTTTTGATGTGCCACGTTGCCCATGGCAGTGGGAGGACAGGCTGCTGGGGTAGGGTCACCTGCAACAACAGGGAGGTTTCATGGAGCTGATGCAAGGCACTGGGCTGCTTTGGTGCTTTGACTGGGGTTGGGGGGGGGGGGGGGGGGGGAGGGGGTTGGGGTGGGGGTGGGGGGGGGGGTAGGGGGTGGGGTGGGGGGGGGGGGGGGGGGATGGGGGGGG
>JANHGN010010465.1:0-36286 GCA_024605025.1 Megaceryle maxima | reverse complement strand
CCCGGGAGCACCGAGCAACCCCCTCTCCGGGCCGCCGGACAACACCATCTCGGGGGGCACGGGAAGCCGCGGCCCCCCGAGGGCAGAAGGGGGGGCGAGGGGTGGGGGGCTACGGTGGGGGCACTTCTCTGTGAGGAGGGGGCTGGTGGGTCCTTGGTGCCCCCCCCCGCAGAGGGGCCCCTCTCGGTGCGGTTGGGGGGTGCGGGGGGGGGGGTGCTGAGGCAGACCCTGACCCCCCCCGCCTCGGCCCCGCCGGCCGCCGCCGCCTTTGTCTGCGGGTGGGAGCCCCGCGTCGGGATCGGCGGCTCCGCAACTTTCCCTTTGTTGAGGCGCGGGGGCCGTGGGAGCGACACCCCCTCAACCCCCTTCACCCCTCACCCCAGCACCGGGCCCTCCCGAGGGGCTCGGCCTGCGGGGAGCGGGGGGGACAGCGCCGGTGGAGGGGTGGGTGCCGCAGGTCGTGACCTGGGTACTGGCGGGGAGGGGGAGACCCTGAAAAACTCCCCCTGCAGCCCCCCGTACTGTGCTTGGAGAGGGGGCAGGAAATGGGGGAAATCGGTGCCGATTCGTATTTATTTTCGAAATTGAGAGCTGTGGGGTTCGTGTCTTCCCCGCCACCCCAAAGGTAAACAGCAGAAGTTAAGGGGGGCCGGGGGTGTCTTGGGTTTAGGTCTGTCGATGGCGAGCGTCGCCTCCACGCTTTAAAATCCCCTTCTAAACACCGAGAGGGTCGCGGGGATTCGGATCCGCTCCCGCAGCCAGAGGAAATCCCGCTCCTGTGGGCGAGCCCCCGCAAAGCGGAGTCAGGTTTAGAAAAGCTGCTAATTTTGGGAGACGCGCCTGCTAATCGTGTTACGTGCGATTGTACGTAGGAAAAAGAAGCGTGATCGGTGTGTCGGAACAGCCCCTGATCTCCAGGTACAGTCAGACGGAGGGTAGCGAAAGGCGTGACGACAGCACCCAGGTATTTCGAAATAGAGAAGGAGGGGAAGAGGCGTCTTTGCTTTTCAGAGCTACACTTGTACTTTTAGTCGGGGAAAGAGTCGCTGAGCTCGTCTCGTGCGAAATGTTGCCAAATTTGGTCCTTTTCTGTTCCGCTGCCTTTGGAGAAGATGCTCGCTGGAACCTGAGGAGCGTGCGGGGAATGATGAGAGAGGTGCTACCCCGTCCTCACCCCGGGGAAAACTGACTGACTGCAGCGGGAGCTGCTCCTGAAGTAGTATCAATCGCTCTCGTGCGAAGGCGAGGCAAAAAATAGGGACCAGATTAAAAGGGATGAGAGGGAGGTGGGACTGGAAGCCAAAATAAGGTGTCGGGGAGGGGGAGGAAGGGAACTGTTGGTGGAGATGAGCTCTAAGCTGCTGCTTGAGGAGAGGAAACACACAGCTGGGATGTGAGAATGAGGGCAGGAGAAGGAGCTGCAGGAGCAGGGAGGATGAGAGCAGGTAAATCGGTGGAATTTGGATATAAAAACTCTGCGTGGGTGTGAACGCAGTGGATTAAACTTGCCCTTGGATTAAACAAGTGTCATTTAACAGAAGTGTCTGGAGTTGCGTCCTGTCCGCAGCCTGCGGTAGGTGCAGGTTTGCACTGGATTTCTGCTGCTCTGCCTTTGGCACCCGCGCTTGGGGGTTGCTGTTGTTTAACAATTGTCAGATATGTTGATAGGATGTTAAACAAAAAAAGGAGAGGGCAACAAAAGCATTTGCTGGTGCTTTTAATTGCTTTGAAAAGAGGCTAGGTGCAAATATTTGAAAATTACGTGCCAAACGTGAGCAGCATTTGATGTCTCTGAGCTAGGCGTGCTTTCAAACACAAGGCTGCAAACGGTCAACGCTTGTTTATTCCCCCCCCCATCATTCTTATTAATGTGAGCTGACTTCAAGTGAAAAGGGCGTTTTGAAGTTGGCAGCTTTTCAGGTCTGGAATAATTTTTGGTCTTGTGCAAGTTCTGTTTGTTACAAAGAATTTCGCTTATTCAGGAGCGGGACTTAACAATAGTGACATATGCAATGGTTTAGAGACTGTTGGAGCTAGTAAGTCAAAACTGGGGATTTATTTAGCTGCTGTGTGTCCAAAGATCGTTAGGAAAGAATCGGTCGCCGCGGTTCCTGCCGAGATTCGGATTGCATGTGGTACAAAGCCCTGTGGTTGACACGACGCGCTGGAGGCCTGGGAGGACAGGGAAATTGGGAATAAGCCTCGTGTGCTGCCGCTTGCGAAAGGAAACGGCGAGCGCTCGGGCTGGTTACTGCTTGGATTGGTGAGCTCGAGGGGAACGGCAAAGGATCTGCCTTGCGCGTGTTGTGCCGTTCATCGCGGGTTTGCTGCGATGGAGAAGAAAAAAAGGGCGCATTTGGCTTGGTGTGTCTGTCACCTCTGCTTCGGGGTGGGAAAGCCTGGAGTGTGCTTGCTGCAGTGGATTTCTTGCGATTAATCGCGATCCCTCGCTTGGTGTTCGCTTGCTTGCAGCTCTCTGCTCGCATCAGACCTCGCAGGTTGTTTTCTTCAGTGCTAAAACGTGCTTAACTTGTTAATTGGGGTTTTTTAAAAGTAGTTACTGCTTTGTCTCGGCACCCAAGAAGGAGCGACAAAGAAGCGCTTTCTCTTGTGGCAGAGGTGGTATAAAAGTCTTTTAAGATCCTATTTATGTTGGCCTTTTTTTTTTTTTTTTTTTCTGTTGTTAGGTATTATTGTACTGAAATTTCTTAGGACTTACACTGGGACTCATACAGTGAAATTTAGTGATTTCCCAGCCCTTGGAAGATGGTAGCAGGTAGATTTAGAATAGCTAACAAATGGAAATACTACAGGAGTCAGCTGCTGTCTTAGGAGGCACATGTGAAATCTTTCACGTGCATTTTTTGCTTTGGGGAAGTGTGAAAGGGTTCCCGAAGTTGACCTTGTCTCAGAGTCAAAACAAAACTAAGGGTTTTGTTTCAGAATTGTTTGTTAGAAATGAATATGAAGACACTAAGATAAGTTGTTGCAAACTTTGCCTGTACGGGGGTGCAGCAATTCTGGCTGAATGGAGGAAGAGGGAGATGGGGGAAGGGGAAGATGATGAGGTAGCTCCAGCGACAGCTCGCTCTGAGCTGCGTGGTGGGACCAGCTCTGAAAGATCCCCCCAATTCTTTATTTTCTGCAGGAGTCCTCCCCAGTGGCTGAGACACAACTGGAAGTTTCTCACTTTGTTTAACAGCCTTTGTGGTTTTCATCGTGAATATTTCATCAAGGGTTGGTTTTGTCGTTGGTTGGTTGGTTTGGTTTTTTTTTTTCCTTTGGGGAATGAAACCTTTGGAGATGTTCTTGTCTCGGCAGCCTATTGTTAATTGCTCAGTGTATAAACACTTCACCTTTCCTCAACACTTAACCACAATGAACAGGCTGTTGAGTTGATGCCGGTAGGTTGTATAGAAAAAAACCCTCCCTCCTTCAATGCCGGTGAATGGAAGACCATCCTCGTTAGCATGAAACCCTTAACGAATCGTTGCTCTGGAGTCTACTAAGCAAATTCAACAAATTGTTTAACAGAAACCAGGACCGTTTTAGAATCGGATTTATAGATCGGAGGGTGTCGGTCGTTTGTTCCTATCTCCGTGTTTTACCGACGCTAACGCTCTTCACTTCTGGTTTTATTAGACTTTAGATCAAAGATGGCTCATGCGAAGCTGTTAAGTCCTATGTGGCTTGCGAGCCATTGAATTACGGCCCCAGCATGCTGGCTGCCTCTCGCAACTGGCAGCAGAGCTGCGGAGCAGCTTGAACACACCACTGAAACAAAAAAGATTAAAGTGCAAGTGGGGGGAGAGAAGGTAAAAATGGAGGTGGAGGTTCTGTCCCTTGCCCGTGTTGTAGGGAAAGAATTTATCGGTGGTCTAAAGCTAATTATTTGTGTATTTGCACTAATTTATGTCGCAGTGTAGCAAGGAAAATGCAAATTTAAAATGTGCACGTATTACACTGCATTCAGCTGCTTTCCAAAGGGGAATAAACCCCACATTTATTTTTTTAAGTGGTGCTAAGAAGTGAGTTAGTGTATTTTTTTTTTCTTCTTATCTTATGTCTACTAAACTTGGCTGCTTTGTGCTAAGTGTTGTTAATTAGCATCTTGCTTAGGAGAAGGGAACGGGTGCACGTTAACTATTACACCTCCAATCCGTTACATGGGCGTGAAGTCTCTCAGAAAATGGCAAATTGTTGGGGCATACCTTCAGAGTTTTTAAAGAAGGCTTACTAGGTAAGTTCCTTTAATTAGGTAATTATAATGTAATTTGCAGAGAAGTCTGCCCTTTTAATAACTTTGCTGAGAAAGGCAGCTATCTGAAAACGAGAAGCTTTTTGCCCTGTTCCTTCCCACCACGTGCTCACTCGCTTACTGGTCTCAGTGCCCGGGCCGTGGAATCCAGCCACACTTTGAAATGAAGACTCTAAACTGGGATACACAGATCCGACAGCTCAAAGTTGGTCTGAGTGCATTTGAAATGTATCTTGTGTAGCGTGTCAGTTGTGACAAACTTACTCCTTTAAAAAAGAAAGTTCTGACTAAGGGGATGTTTTTTCAGTGTTTTGTAACTTAAATGCAAAAGGATGCTCGAGCTGCAGCAAACCCCATGTCCTCAGGCACGGGAATGCCTGCAGTGGGCTGGAATTACTAAATAACATGCTCCATCTTGGCCTTTACAAGAAAATAATACTTGGTCTATTATAGTATACTTCATAATATATATACTGTGTAATATATATCACAAAAACCCTTTACACTCAACTTCTAACCAAGTGCACCGAAAAAAAGAAACTTCCCCCCCTCGGGTGAAGCCAGTGGCGGGTTTGAAAGCCCCGATTTAATGGAGAAAAGCTTTAGTGCAGTTCTGTTCTTTTCAGGCTTTTCAGCCCAACCATGGAAGATCAAGTCAAGAGTTATGGGCCACAGCTGTGTTCCTCCATTGAGACCTTCTATAGGCCATCAGCTGAGCTGATTAAGAAATGGTGACCACAGCTCCCTTCCCTTATTCACACTGAAAGGCAAATCCGTCCACTTGAGTGAGAAGCATTTGCCTTGCGACCATATTTTCCCATTCACTTGCAGTGGGCGGCTTAGAGCTGGTGAAGAAATACTGTCCCATAATTATATTCTGTCCCTCTCTCTCATGCTTTGAAAAGCCTCTGAAGACAATTCAAGGTTTTGAACTTTAAATAAGAATGATACGGAAGGAAGGCCTTTGCAGCCTGGCTAGGTGGGGATGCAGATGAAGTGAGAAGTAGCTTTTAGGGAGAGATGCTAAAAGAGTACCCTAAGAAGAGCAGTTGGTGCTGGCTCGTGTTTCTGTGTTGCTGACGCTTTGCTCCCCACTTCCCTGGGAGGGATCAGGGTCTCCGAGCCCGACTCTGCTCCAAGAAGTGTGTGACAAATGTGTTTTTCTTTTCTTCAAACAGCAAAACTGTATTTTGTATTAAATCCTTGCTGGCTTGTGGTGTGATGGGACCCGGTTCATCTCTTGCCTGGTGCTGCAGCTGACGTGACCCACTAATTTTTGATAGTTTAGAATTTCACATTCTGTTGTATATTAAATGTGTTCCAGCTGAATAACAAGTGCCCTGTGTATTAAGAAAATGATAGAGATTTGTGGCTGACTTCGAGCTTGAGCATTATCTGCATAAATATTGAACTGTAGTCTATCAGAACAAATCATTTTTTCATGCACTGAACTTTAGCAAATACAGTTCAGCACGGCTGCCTCCCCCCACCCCTGCAGGCCTGCCTAGTGCCGGGAAATGAGGCACTGATATCTTTTTGGACTAATTGGGGTTCGCTGGGGGGTTCTAATACTCGGCAATAGCTGGTGAGTTTTCTGGGTGCAGGGAGAGGTCGAAGGGTGGATTTAACCAGTCTCTGTGTCTGTAGCTGTGTTGATGGAACTGGACAATGCGATCTGCTGTGGGAGGCTCGGGGGTTTCCCGGTCATTAACGAGCAGTGAAAAATGATACGTTCTAATTCAGAGAATGCGGCTGGTTTGGTGTGATCCGCAGGGCTACTTACAGCTGAATCAACTGAAACTTGGATTGTCTGCTACTTAAAAAAGAAAAGCCCATCGTCTGATGGGGATGTGGATCAGTGGCTGGCTGCTTGGGTAGGGAACTGGAGGAGATCTGCTGCCTGTAGCTGTCAGGGTGCGACTAAACTGTTATCATTTCAGCATCAGTGATGCCTCCAGCTCTTCTATCCAGTGCCTTTCATTAGTAGATGCAGAGTGGCATTGGTTTTGCTTCCTAGGGAAGCTTTCCTCTCCTCACTATCCCATCTAAGCCTCCTCTCAGGGAAACGTAGAAGGCAAAAGCAATGAGTTAAGGCAGCTCGTTGAACCAAGCTGGCTCCCTTCTAATTGAATGGAGAGAGTGATAGCTAAATATCTCCACCTTCTGCCAAGAAACAAAAGTCTGGAGAAAGCCTGCTTCTTGCTCTCCTTACTAATGGCAATATCAGGAGGAGGACGTCAGGAGGCTGACTCTAGATAGCTGCTTAGTGGCTGCTTCTACATTGCTTTGTTGGCGTGTAATGAAACTATTTGCAAATAGCATGGAAATATTTCATATTTTGAGTAAAAATCAGCCATGCTTAAATGTATGCTGGGTGTCCTCGGTAGAGAGGAGGTGGTAGCTGGCTGCTGTACAGGAGGACTTTGCTGGCTGGCTGTGGAATTGGAGGAATGTAATGGGAACAGAAGCACCATGCTGGGTACAGAGGAGCAGGTTGGTCTGGAGGAGAATAAATGGGGGGGTTATGTGCATAAAAACTGCACAAACATTGAAAACACATTTTAATTTTAAGGACAAGTGTTCTGGACTTAGAAGACTACTAATTATTCTAAAAAAATAAATAAATAATGTAAAGCTCTGTTCTTTAAAAAAAAAAGTTAAATCAGCTGTTTATTCACAGTTGTGAGAAAGAGCCCTTAGCTTGGATTTAGTGATGTTTAATCATTCTTTCAAAAATACAAAGGAGGTACTAAAAGCTGTTCAGCTAAGCTTTAAAGAACTAATAGCTATAACTCAGATTCAAAAGTGATTTAGTTCCAGAAGTAAGTCTATAATCCTACCAGTCATGAGTTAATCTGTCATCAGACTAAGACTAGAAGCAAATCTATTTAACTAAGAATAGTTAATTCACCTGAATGAGAGCAAGGATGAAGACTCTTCTCACAAGAGTTAGTTTAGTTTGAGAAAATGTAATATTAATGTTGGTGACAGAGAGCGAAAATAGCCAGTGTTTTTCAAATGTAAACTGGAAAATTGTGCTTTCAGAATTCCACTGCTCTGTTTCTGAACACTTAAGGGTGGTTCGGTAGCATGGCTGGTTTGGACACTGTGGAAATGAGTGAGTCAGTGAATAAAGAACATTCTGTTTATTATAAAATTGGAAGGGGTTAGGAACAGCTTTTTGAAGCACCGGATCGTGGCATCAAACTCAAATTCTCCTCTGCCTCTTTCCTTTCCTTGTCCTGTTGTTGTTTCATCTCAAGACAAATTGATGTGATGAACTCGGACCTCTTAGTAAGGATAATTTATTAAAATAACAGATGTTCTAGAATCGGGCCTGGGTTGATCTTCAATTCTTAAAGAAGATTAACAACCTGATACTTTGCAAATCGCTTTCCCGTTTCCTACCTTGCCCTGTTACATCGACGTGTTGTGGCGAGGGCAAAGGCACTACTCCTCCGATAACACCGGTAACTTATGGAAAAGGATTTAAGCCAGAAACAGGATTTATAAGATGCAAATTAGGAATAATTCCATCAGGAACAGAGGTGTGAAAAGGTGCATTTGAGCAAGGGAAATTGTTGCTTATGTACCAGAAAATAGAGGCTCAAACCTTGTGCGTCAGCTGGCAGGTTGGACGTAGGGAAGGTTGAGACAGAAAATACACTTCTTAGTTTTATTAATGCCACTTTAGGTCTCGTTTTGCACAGGCAGGAAGAGGAGGCTTTGCTGTATAGATATATTTGTGGGTTTTTTCCCAAGCGCAAAACAGACACATGAGTTGAGCAGAGGGAGAGGACATGTAAATCTCTCTAATTCTTTGTTGACAAGAAAACGGAGCAGACCTTAGCTGAGCCCAGTGGTCTGAATGAAGGCTGGGTCAGAGCATTTGCTGGCTGGAGAGCTGCAGACGCAGCACCGTCCCGTACAGGGATGTGGGTTGCTATATAAATAAATACTGTTGAGCGTCTTGAGCTGGTGTCTGGTTTTGATTAGACAAGAAACACAGAAGTCCTTGCTGCATTTGGATAAACTGGTCACTTTGCTCCATTAAATGATGTACTCTGTTTACCAGTTAACAGCATTTACTAAAACCCATAGAAAATTTTCTAGCAGCTGTTCGGTTTCGCTCTCTTGGGGTTTTAAAAGACCTAATAGTAGTTGATTGGCAAGTGAAGGAAAAGAAAATGATGGAGAGGTGTGTCGAAACCCTGCGTTATTTTTGTCTTGTAAGCTCTGCTCCTCAAACGTATCGAAGGCACCTTTCCTGCTTAAAACAGCAAAATGTGACAGTGGAATAGTGTACTTATATTTAATACTATTTGCCTATTCATTACGGCTGTGAAGATAATAAGCCCCAGCCTGCTGGGCTTGTCTTGTTCTTTATTGCCTCAGTAGATGGCACTGACATGTTCATTTGACTGATTGCTTTATGTGTTGTATCAGCTGTGATGTTGTTTTAGATTAGTTAATAGTCTGTCTAAGATTTTGCCAAGATGAATATGAATTAAAACGGGGGGGAGGAAGAGCAGCAGAGGACTACCCATAACTTACCAAGTATTCACTCTCTGGTATAATCCGTCTTTGTGTCTATCACAAAGAGATTCTCGAAGAGGCTGTTAGGCTGCTGCTGAATGCCAGGGCTGTTAAATTGATCTCTGCTGCAGCCTCAGTTCTGTGTGCGTGAGCAGCGGCGAGAGGATGCTCTTGACGTGCCGGAGCCAGAAAACTTCACCTCGTACCTGCACAGACAACAGCTTCGGTTTTGGTGGGTTTTATTAAAATCACTTCTTTTGATGCAAAAGTAGCCAGATTTTGCAAATGGTGGGAGAATGGAGCAAGGTGCTATCGGTCAAAATGCAACTGCTTCTGACCTTGCTAATGAAGCTCTTTTGCCAGCAGCGGAAAGTTATGTTTAATTTTGTGGCCGTTGTTGTGAAGGTGGGTGGAAATCGAGTAGAATTTTCCCTATCCAAGGTTGAGTGTGGGGGGGTTAATATTTTTCATACATAATGCCTGAACTGTTGCTGTGAACCTCACCTCTGAATGTATTTATGTGACACTTGGTGATAAATGTGATAGACACTGAATGGGAAAAATGCTGTTTAAAGAGCATGGTCAAAAGTAAGAACGCTTTCTGCGTTCTGAAAAATTGAAGCTTTTTGTGATAGGCCGTGATTAAAAGGAATAATAAGGTGGGGAAGAGGAAACACAGGCTAATGGCTCTTTATCTCCTCTAGTCCTGCTTTGTTAGGCCACATTGAAACAGAACGTGCCTTGTCTTGTTTAACTTGTCCCTTGTTAATTATTCTTAAACTGCCTTGTTCCCCGGTGCACGGGTCCTGACCCGCGAACACGTAAGCACGGGCTGTGTCTGTGTGAGCAGGCTCACTACGCTGGAACGCTCCTGCACCGGGCAGTGCCAGGTGTGAAAGGAAGCAGAGAGACACCCGTTTGGATGTGAATCCCCTCAGCTTGGGGACAGTAGGGTGCGAAAGAACTGTGTTTCCAAAGAGCTCTTGGAGTCAGTGCTGCTAATTTTGCATCCATTAAAAGCCCTGTTACCGTTGGCTCTGGCAGAGAGCATTTTCAGGAGCAGTGTTCAGGGACAAACGTGTAGAAAACTTGAAACCGCTACGGCACATCAGGTTCTGGTGTTGCCACAGTTAATGGAAATAGAATACGTTGGGAATTCATGGATTCTATAAATCTGGTTGCTTGACTCATAAAGTGAAATTTTTACTTTATTTTGGGCACTTAGCATCTACTTTCATACTGTTGTAATGCAAACCTGTCTTAATGCAAACCTGTTTTGTTTTGGTTTTTTTTTTTTTTCATCTTTACTTTTGGTAATTCAGATGGTCTGTATTTGCCATAATTGCTTCAGGCTTCCAGAGATGTAAGCACCAGTGGAATTACTGCGTTGACTCTTTCCCTTTTGGACAGGGTCACTGGGCCTAGACCAAATACTGTGAATCGTTTTAACGTGCAGTGAGGGCCTCTTTTATACGGTGTATCCATCTCGTGTTTCCCAGCTTATTAACACTTCAAAAAGCCAAACCAAAAATAAACCCTCCGAAACCTATGAAAAGAAAGGGGGAGGGGGGGATTTTATGGGTTGCAATAAATGAAGAAACATTAACTTCCAGAATGCCGTTGAACTAAGAAGTATATAGCATTTTAATAATGCTTTTTAACATCCAGGGCTGTTACATAGTAACTTCCCACATTTTCAGGGAACTGCAGGACATGGATCTTGTTTGTTTGTTTGTTTTACAGTGACCCTAAAGAATAAGAAGCGTTGCACACTGGAAAGCTATTAAAGCTACAGTCAAAAGGTGAAAATTGAAGATACAGGTAGCTGGGAGCTTTACCTGAGGTTTCAGTCACTCAGATGAGAAATAGTGTGAATTTGGCTTCATAAGAATATTCATATTTCCTCTTTTAAACTTGGAAGCTTTTAAAATTTAAAATATTTTAACTTTCACGGCTGGAGAATTTGAATGTCAGTGTAAATAATAGAATAGAATAATAGTTTCTAAGGAGGCTAGTATTAAAACGCTGCACAAACTGAAGAATTTCACCTTCTCTTCATCTTTCCGGGATTATTTTCAAACCATGAACTGCTGGATCCATTCCTCACAAACACCGAACTGTCTCTTGTTCGAGAGGATCTTCATCGGGAAGGAATGTGGATAGAAGACACATGCACATTTGCAACTATTTGTTGGCCTGTACAAAGTATGAATTATTGCTCTTTGAGGACGCAGGCAGCATGAAGTCTTTTGTTTTAGTCAGAAATTTATTCTAACCAAACAAAAGGAGTTTTTCCTGACTTCTTTGAGTTTGCCAGCTCGAGCCTCCCTGGTAAAGAGGGTGTCTGTTGGTTTGGGTAGTACAGCTAAACTAGTTCACCAAGCACAATAACCCATAATGGCAGAAAAAGGCAGGATCAGGTTATTTTATCTGTTCCAGGCATTGGCAAGCTTCAGGAATAGGGGCTGGAGAACATCTCATGTTCTTTTCAGTCTTGATCAGTATAGATGGATTAACGGCACATTTCAGTTTATGTGAGCTCATAGAAATAAGTACACCAGCCATATTTAAAACAGTCTTAGGACATTAAAACTTCTTCCTAACGTAGTCAAAATTCCAGAGTTTTAGGAAAAAAAGAGAAGTGGTTTTATTTTTTTCATCCTTGGCTCTTCCCTGGAGCTCTATTCCCTGAGCACTGCATTCAGGTTTAGCAGTTTGGCTGATTGACTTGGTGGTTGGACTGTTAGCGGATAGTACCTGTAAAGGGTCTTTTATGTCCTGTGCATTGTGATAGTGGGATCTTAACATCTCTGATTTGTAAGCTTTGGGACATTTACATCTGTCAGCTGATGCAAAACATGAGGCAAATGCTTCTCTTCTCACAGTTATCCCCCCAAATCTGTGTGAACTGAACTTCACAGGGAGGATCACCAGTTTTTGTGGGTGGGTTGTGGTTAGGGACCAGCTGGGGCCCCCTAAAGCCTTGTGCGTTTTGCTGTGGAGAATGAAATGCTTGAAGCTGGTTGTACTCAAAGCGCCGTAGTCTCTGTGCTCTTCCTTGTGCTCTAAAGTCAGGTACGGACCAATATCTGCCAATTTTAGCTGCCTAAGATGATTCAGGGAACAAAGTCCTGAGAAGTCACGTTTACTCCCACCGAGGATGCCAGTGCAGGAAATAGGATTTTCTTAATCCTCGTGCTTTTGAGTGTTTTAGGGGTTTTGGTTTTGGTTGTGGTTGTTTTTTTTCTGCAATGGCTGGGTATTTCTTTGAAAAGTGATTCCTGAGATTCTGGGTTTGAGCCTAGAGCAGATTTTTACAGCACAGTGTGAGCTCCCAGAAACAGTTTAACATTGACATAGTTATAATTAACTTAAAGGAGTTAATAAAACAGAACTGGCTGTGGAAGTTGGCAGGATAGCCACATTTTCTTCAGGCTCCCTTGTGATTATAGCTTCAGAGCTGAACAGCGTGTGTGTGTGGGGGGAGTCCTCTGGCGCCTGCCCTGAATGGCTGGAAGCAGCCAAAGTCCTTTCAGCTTGTCAAGGCTCCTGTAGGACACTAGCCACCTCCCAGGCACGCGGGGGTGGGATGTTTCAGAATCCAGTAAACTTTGGGTTCAGGTGGAGGATTTCCAGGGTTCAGGACTCCAGTTGGGTGAGGAGGTTGATGCTGGAGGAGTGGACTGGCCAGGGGGGAGGTGTGGTCGGTGACTGCTTTTGCTGTCACAGTCTCGTGTCTGTTTGTCTGTCTGTCTTTTAAATCATGCTTTATTCCTGTATTCACAGGAGCTGTTTAATTCATTGTCTTGATGTTCTTTTCAAAGAAACACCAAATCCTGAATCATCTCTTAACTTTTTTTTTCCTTTTTTTTTTTTGTGTGCGTGTGTGCCTGCCTTTGTCAGCTGTGTTAATTTGCCTGTAACTAACTTGATAGTGTGTCATCCTGGATAGAGAGAACCCAGCAATTGTAGAATATAAAGCTGACAGTTTTCAAGAAAATATGCTTTCAGAATAATTGAAAAAATCTCTGGGGCTATTGTTACTCTTTGGAGATGCAATTTGAAAGTCTAAAAACCAGCAGGGTTTGAATTAGAGGAATCAAGGGAGAAACTCATTCCTGCCTGGGCAAGCCAGTGGCTCTTTGGAGAAAGAGGAGCAAAAAAATTGCTTCTGGCACGTTTTCCTGCGTGTTTTCCTTGCTCTGGTTACTGAGGGAGTAGTTCTGGACTTGTGCAGTGATTTGTCAGGACAGAGGATACCTGCTGAGGTGACGTGGTGGTGACGCTCCTTCAGTTCATGCGGCTGCTCCTCTTCTCTGGTGGAATTATCACTTACACCAGTTTCTCTGTGTGGAAAAGTGTCATCGCCAGGGCCTTTGAGAAGCACGTGCCGGGTTTGCAGCAAGTACGTACGTGGACGGTTCTTGCAGGGAACCGCGAATGTCTCGAGCAGGAAATTTTGTTCACCTTCTTCCACGCTGCTCAGATAACACAGTTTCATCAGACATCTGGTTGAATAATTGGTTCCTCGCAAATGGGTAGGTGAAAATAATCAGAGGCATAAAGTTTTTGACTAGCTGTATGGGATTTTTAGATGTTCCCTGTGATTTCTCATTTGCATTTCTGGGGATTTGCAGTAGGCTAGAGATTCTACTCTAGGGTCGTGCGTGGAAAAAATGTTTCTTGGGAGGGGAGAGTGAAAGCTGCTTGTTACTCTGCATCTGAGATGTTGAAAGCTGTTTGATCAAATGCGGTGTATTTGCGTAGGATATGTGGTTTTGATGGAAACCAAGAATATCAAAGGATATTTTTTTCCTAGTGTTTTAAAACAAAATGAAAAGGGAAAAAAACCCCAAAAACCCAAGGGCAAATGTGCTTTATTTAATGTGGTACCAATTCCCCATAGGCTGGTGAAATGCTGCCGTGTTTCACTTTTGCCACTCCCAGGGGAGGAAGAAAGGGATGAAAGAATGATTTGGCCTGAGCTTCCCACCTGTCCTTAAAGTTGATTTCCAGACTGCAGCTAAAGGAGTTTGTGTCAGTACTGAAAACTTCTTATTTGTTCTGGAATCAACCCTTGGACAAATGAAAGCTACGTCTCCTTTCCAAGGCCAAACATCCAGCACCTTTCCTGATCCCTAAACATTTCTTTTTGCTTTGCGCACGTCTGTTTAGAAAAAGAAAGTAGCTAATGTCAACAGATCTGTGCAGATGTCTTTCATCAGTTTCCAAATGTGCAACAATGGGACAAAGAAATATAATAAAGTCATGTGGTTTATTTTAACACTCTTTTAGGGTCAAGAGCCAAATTGTTTCTGCTGCGTTTGGTTCTTGAAGCTGTTCTAGGATCTTGCCATAAGTTTTTCCAGGATTATGAGCCATGCAAGAAAAGAAAGTAGGGTCTGAGCCAGAATGAGGGATTTGCAAGGTGAGAATTTTTCAAATTGTCTCTAGAAGATTGCTGGCTAAAATAATGTCCTTATTTCCCTTTTGTTTCCTATTACTTCAGTTTTAACTCCTCTTTAGTTGTATTGCAGTGTAGCACCATGCTGCTTCTGGTACCTCTTCTCCATACAAAGCAGTTAAGCTGCTCCTCCTCCCCTCTTTCCCTTCACCCACCCCTTATCTGGGGGAAAAAAAAAAAAAAAAAAAAAAAAAATCTAAGTAGGTAAGAAAGGACAAAGTTATAGATAATTCTTAAAATGACGTGTACATTGATGGAAAAAAAAATTCAAAACTGAGAAATTAACTTGAGAATTGCAAAGAGAAGAATTGGTCGGTTTGTTTCCGAGACCTTAAAGTGTAAGGTGTTAATTCTCCATCATTAAACTCTGTTGTTGCTCCTGGCTTGTCACATCACCCACAGCCATTTGGGTTCAGTTCTCGCTGTACCTTAAGCAGCCTCAGCCCTGTGATCTTGACAAGGTTTGTTTTCCCTCTTGTGAAACTGTTTACAGGTTCTGACTCAGCTTTGTGTTCTCCTTTAATCACAGCTTTGTAATTTCTCCCGTTCTTGTGTTGTTTTTATTCTTCCTAGGAGGTTGTGGCAGGCCGTTTGTTTACCCACGCAAAAGAGGAACGAATTTTGTTCTTAGTCATGTGCACGTCTGTCGGTGACTTACTGAGTCTGTTTGCGTGTGGGATGGCGGGGCTGAACCTGCAGACACTCCAGCTGCCTTCAGTACGTGTGTTGCACAATGTGAGAGAGACAGTTTTAATTATTTCTTTCACGGAAAGGGTCAAAAACGTGAGTTGGTAACAGGCATCTTTAATGTGAAGAAGAAATCCTCACATGCGGCGAGCGGAGAAGCTCTGCTGGCGCAGGGGCCAGGCGCGTGGCAAGTGAGCTTACGGCGCGCCACAGCGAGCAACGGCCCTGCTCCAACAGCCCGCTCGCTCAGCTTTGATCCGAGACCGCACCGGTGAAAAGGAAGTTGAAAAGACCTGTCGTTTAAGCGGTTCGGGTTAAATAAACTCGGTTTCTTTCTGACTTGCAGAGCAGTGTGTGGTATTAGGGCTTAGATTTGCAAGCGATATATCCAGAGACACCTAAAGAGAAACAGGTGGGGAATACCACAGGCGATATCAAAGATGCTTTTGTGCTGAGAATTACTGAACTAAGGTGTAACAAAGCTGCTTTGTGAACTGCCCAACGTTGTGAAAAATCTTTCTCAAACAGGAAATCTTGCTGGCCCACACAGGAAAGGCAAAAGCAGTTGAGAAAAGGCTTGTAATTTATATACTGACAGCCTACTTCATTGTTAAACATGATTCTTTAATGCACTGTATCTGGTGTGTGATTGATTTCCTTGTAGCCTGTTACCCAGCTGAAGCTAGCAACATAGCAGCAGCATTTCTTTTTTTTTTTCCCTGGAAATTCAAGCTGAATTCAGTGTCCTTTGAAAATGTTGTGTCCGGAGACCTCACAGAGCCGCTGAGCGACTGCGCTCGGCAGCTCTTTAATCGGCCCCTACAAAATGGTATTTATAAGGCCTGGGTTTTGTTACGTGGCACAAATCTCAGCTACGCTGGTGGCACTCAGGGGTTAAATTCCCCACACTGTCGCATATGGCAGTGAGCAGAATCACAGATGTTGATGATACAACATAATTAGTATTCTTTTATGTAAATGAAGGCTGTCAATGTTACCATAGTGTCTATACTCTTTCAAGCTGGAATCTATGCCACTTGGTCTCACCAAGGCTAGATGGGATTATTCCACAATTTTATATCTAAACCTGAGCAGAAAAATAAAGAAGAAAGAGGTGGGGTGTGAAAGGTCAGGGAGGAAGGTGGGAGGAAGGTGGGAAGGGATGTTTCCAACTTAGAAAGAGGAGAGCAAATCAGTCCTTTGTTTAGTGTAGGATTTCCTGAAGTGCCTTTCCAGTCCTAGGATTTGTGGGTGAACGAAAGCAGCCCGAAGGAGAGTTACAGCAATTGGGAAACTGCTCGAAATAAGCAACTGAAATAGTTCCTTAGTCACTGCAGAATCACTCTGTGGAGGTGAATTCTGAAATGGCCACTTGTGCTTTAATCTGAAGTCGAGAAGAGGTAAAGAATAGAAGAGCTTTGATTTTTATTTCTTTTTTTTCTTTTTTTTTTTTTTCCTTAAGAGATTCCATCTTTAGCAGCAATGTTGCTGGAGAAAAATAGTGATTAAAGTAAATTTGCATAATTGGGGGGCCTCTAAAAAATACATTTTCTTAGCCTGCTGAGGTAGGTTTTCCTCATACCAGTTTAGGCAACTGACCAGCACCTATCCTAAAGCTTCGGGAACACGTGCCAAAGCCTTTGTTATGTGAAACTTTGCCCCTTGTGAAATGTTTTATTTTACTAAATATTCAGTGTGGGAGAACTGACACTCTCTGTGACATCTGTGACCACTTTGTGCCTATTATTGCTGTCCCCCCTATCACTACTTTGTATTGTATGGAAGCACTGTAGTCGTGGAGGGGTAAGGAAGTTAATTTAGTCTTCCTCGGATTATTACAGCAGATAGGCTTTTACAATCTCTGCCGCCTTTGGCAAAATGCAGGTTCTTCCCATTTTTCTTTCCTCTACAGTTCTTATTTTGTTGCAGCTGACACTTGACAACTATTCATTACTTCATTTTTATTGTTTGAAAAATCATCTAGAAATGAAATTTAATTCAGGACAGGTTAACTCCCTCCCCCCCATCTCCTCCCCATTTCTTTCACCAAGTTTTCGAAGCAGCCAAAATTGAAGTGATCGCAGGAGGTGTGCAGTTTTGCTCCTTTTTTTTTTTTTTTTTAACTGATTTTTTTTCCCTGCCATATGTTGGGTCATCCACTACAAAAGACTTAGGATGAAGAGGCTACATGTGACCAGCAGATTTATAGATTATCAGAAAATGAAATTCCAGAGTGCCTCTTCCACGTGATGTGTCTTAACACCGAAGCGTTTGGGTTCCTTGGTGTGTTCATGCTTTGACTTCCGGATAATTCTGTTCCCGGTAATAAATGCGTTCTCTGCTTCAGCTCTTGCGATGGGAAGATTAATCGTGTTCAAAAGCAGCCCTGCCAGCGTTCTTAGTTTGTTTATGTGCATCACAAGTATATTCTCTTCTCTAGGGCTTTGAAACTGTGCTGCCTTACAACGAAGACTTAAGTAGTAATTAAATTCTCGAAGCACCGCCAAGGCTCCTTTGGCTGCAATGGGGATGCTCGGCGCCCGGGATGCTGCGTCGCGGAGGAAAGGATGTTTAACCAGGACTCCGTGAGTAGCCCCAATCTCTTCCCCTTGGATCGGAGCTTCAGAGGGAATGTGCGGAAGAAACCACAGCGCCGGCACGCAGCGTTCCAGTTCTGCTCCTTGTGTGGCTGAGTGCTTTTTATAAAGCGTGGGTGCAGGACACGGAGCGAAAGCTTTTTGTGCCTTCTAGTTCCCCTGCTTTGGTTTCTCTTCATTTAACAATCCAGTAATTTAGTAAATCTGTTGCCTTTTCTGTTCGTGTCTGCTCACACACGCGTGCCCACGTGCAGATGTTCCTTCGCGTTTACCGTAACGCAATGTTACACGTTTCATTTTTTCCCCCCTTGTCGATTTTTTATAAAATATTGAAATGTCTGGGAGGCTGCTGGAAATCGGGGAATTCGAGGGTAGAACGCAAAGCCTGCAGACTTGCAAATGCTCTGCTTATGACAATTATCTGATATTTTTGTGGCTTCGGCGAGTAGTTGGTAACCTCAGTCTAGTTCCTGATGACATGCATTCCAATTCCAAATTCATTTTGTATGTATCAATTTCGAGAGGGCAGCTAAAGATCAAATGTGTGTGTGGACTGAATTAATCCTGTTCTCCTTGGAAGCGAGCCATTCAGGTTGGGTGAGGCGTGCTGGCAGCTGTCTGGGCCGTCCTTAGCAGACAGATAGACAGTTTCATTCTGCAAACCTTGTCAATCCAATATCTTTCACTAGTACTAAAAACTGCTTTTAAAAAACCTGCTTGCAGAAATAATGTAGCTGGGTGAGGGAAAACTGCGGGTGGGATTGACAAGATGTGACATCTGTATCTTTATAGGTCTGTGCAGCTGGTGCAAAAGAGATCATTTTAAATACGTATAGTGCCTCTAAGATCCTTTCCTTTCTGTTTTCTGCCTTTCAAGGTCAAAGCAGCGAAGACTTCTGTAAGACATGGATAGATGCAAACATGTTGGGCGGCTACGACTCGCCCAGGACCACTCGATCCTGAACCCCCAGAAGTGGCACTGCGTGGACTGCCAGACGACTGAATCTATCTGGGCTTGTCTGAAGTGCTCCCACGTCGCGTGTGGGAGGTACATCGAGGAGCATGCACTTAAACACTTTGAGGAAACCAGGCATCCGTTGGCAATGGAAGTTAACGACCTGTATGTCTTCTGTTACCTTTGTGAAGATTACGTCTTGAATGATAACCCGGAGGGTGATTTGAAATTGCTGAGAAGTTCTCTGTCAGCAATTAAAAGTCAAAAACATGATCCGTCGACAAGAAGTGGCAGGACTTTGCGATCAATGGCTTTGGGAGAGGACGTGTGCAGCCATCAGAGGAGCCCTCAGGGACAATCTCAGATGCTTACAGCTCTCTGGCACAGGCGCCAGTCCTTGCTTGCGAAAGCGCTGCGGACCTGGTTCGATAAGAGCTCTAGAGGCCAGCTAAAATTAAAACAAAAGAAACAAATGGAGGAGTTGGAGAAAAAGAAGGAGGCGGCCAGGCAACGGCGGCAGGAGATGAAGAGGCAGCTCCTGGAGGAGCTGGCAAACACTCCTCCAAGGAAGAGCGCAAGGCTGTTGTCTCACGTGCACAGAGAGAACTTGATTCCAAGGAAATTCAGGGAGGTGGCGACTGCTTCCCCTACCTCAAGGCAGATGCAGAGCAGCAGATTCAAACAGTTTTACTCCATCCGGCGTAAGCCTCTGATGACTCCCGGGGTAACGGGTCTAAGGAACCTGGGAAACACATGTTATATGAATTCTATTCTGCAAGTGCTCAGTCACCTCCAGAAATTTCGAGAATGTTTTTTGACCCTTGATCTGTGTGAGACAGAAGAACTCTTAGCCAAAACTGTGAATGGGAAGGCTAGGGTGCCTGGCAAGTTGGCAAATGGGTCTGCTGCTAATGAGTCGGGGAAGAATGACAAAGTGGGATCATATGGCACGCAGAGCCTGCCAGCTGGCTTAAATGGTGGCTCCTCAATAAGCAGGAGTTTAGAACTGATCCAACCCAAGGAACCGAGTTCAAAGCACATCTCCCTCTGTCACGAATTGCACACCCTCTTCAGAGTGATGTGGTCTGGCAAGTGGGCGCTCGTGTCCCCCTTTGCTATGCTGCACTCTGTGTGGAGTCTGATCCCGGCGTTTCGTGGCTACGATCAGCAGGACGCTCAGGAATTTCTCTGCGAGTTGTTGGATAAGGTACAGCAGGAGCTGGAGTCAGAAGGAACGAAGCGCAGGATCCTCATCCCTTTCTCGCAGAGGAAGCTCACCAAGCAGGTCCTGAAGGTGGTGAACACCATTTTTCACGGGCAGTTGCTTAGTCAGGTACGCACCGGCTTTTGCATAGAAATCATTGGAGCTGCTCGCACCGAGGAGCGAAGGCTCTGTTTCTTGACCCACCAGACAGGTAGGAGGAGTTGCTTAGGAGTGCTTCCCATGAAAGAAATCTCTTGGGTTGCTGTGCAGGTTGTCAGCATTTGCGATGCTTGTCACATTATTGTAAATTCAGTTGACTTCTGCCACTTCAGAATGAAATCTACACAAGTACAGAAGTTCTGAGCCCTTAGTTTTAGCTTTTTACCGTGTTTGTAAAGTGTCTTTGTAATTCGTTCTGTCTCTTCCTGGTTTTGTTTCTGTGACTAGAAAACGTATAATGAAGAACAGAGAGGGCAGTCACCTTGTGCTATAAAGAACAGCACTCTGTGGCAATTTATTTCTTCGCAGGCATGTGAAAGTCATCTTGAGATACTGAGCATGCCTAACGTATGTGTCTGTAGGAGCTGAAAGTGCCTGTCATGGTGCTTGGTCTTTATTCCCGTGCTGCTCCCTTGTCTGAAGTGCTTTATTCCCCACGAGGCAGACCCTGAGAGCTCAGTTTGTTCTGAAAGTCCTCAGCTACCTTTTGCTTTCCAGGAGAAATGAAATGTGTGCATAACTTGACACTCGAGGGTTTGCAAGATCAAACCATGAAGCGTGTTACACGTTCTGCGTTCTCATTACTATTTATATCGCCCCTCTCAGTGCCGGTGAGCTGCCCGCTCACGGGAACTTACGTGCATGTTAAAGATAAAAGGTGTATTTTTCAAGTGAAAGCTTTTGGCTCTCAGGGAAAGGATGCTTTGAAGTCATGGCTCGTTTGAATCATCTCTGCAGCACATCAGCTTCTTGAGGACTTCTTAACTTAAATGTTCTTCGTTCCATTGTGTCTCTTGGCTCTGGGTGACGGTGTGTTGTGGCTCGGGTCCACGTTCAAGATTCGGTGGTAGGGCTCTGTTAATAGCATGGAGATATTCACACGTCAGTGTTAATTTATCTGCTGCTGTGATACGCTCTGAATAACCTGCTGAGCTATTTATTCTACTGATGTAACTCTTGTGTACATGTACCGTATTTAATTTCAAACCCCTCTACGTACAGAAGGCTTTCTTCCCAGTCTGTTAGCTGTGAATCCATCGTGAAGTTACTGGTGCCTTCAGTGCGTGAAGCTCCGAGGCTGGAAGTCCGTTTCTGGTGGATGGTTCTTGCATTAACAGTCTGATGAGATCTGCTTTCTGCTTTTGTTACCTCCTCGCGTTCTCGCTTTCTGCCCCAGTTTAATTAAAAACTTTTCTGCCGTTCTTATTTATAATGCACTGGGGTGACATAGGAAAACAAGTGCATCTGAAATTTGTTCTTTTGTGCTCCATTCATAAATAATTTTTATATAGTTATGACTTGAAACTATAAAGGAATTACACACTTTGAAATATGCAAGGAGAGTAGAGAAACTGCGCAAAGAAGATTGCATGATAAATGCTAATGTGTGCTGCTTGTCGTAGAAAACAGATCCAAGGTGGTGGTTACCCAGCTGCGAATCGGTGTTATACCTGTAACAGTGTTGATCTGAGGAAGTCAACCCCGTAAAGATGAACATTTTTCTTTGAGAATTGAGAAAGTAGTTTCAATTATTTGCTCAAGCTAGACTGGAGTTTCAGGCTGGAAACAAGTGGGCTTTCTCTAGACTCACAGATCATCTTTATAGCTGTGAAACTGCCTTGCTCTGCAGCTGTGTGTGTGCGTAACTACAGTGGTGGATACGCGTTTCATTCCCAGGTCACCTGCATCTCGTGCAACTACAAATCCAACACCATCGAGCCCTTTTGGGATCTCTCCCTGGAATTCCCCGAGCGCTACCACTCCATCGAGAAAGGGATCGTCCCCATTAACCAGACAGAGTGCATGCTGACGGAAATGTTGGCCAAGTTCACTGAGACCGAAGCCCTGGAAGGGAGGATATACGCGTGCGACCAGTGCAACAGTAAGTCAGCTGCTGCTGCCGCCTCCGTTCCTCCGAGTGAGAGTTTTCTGATGTGTGTTTTTTGTGTCTGAAAACATCTATTGTGGCCTCGGTGTATAAAAAAAATGTTTCTCGCTGCTCTTCCTCACTGCTCCTGCTGTTCTGCTTCCTCCTGATGGTAGCTGCTGCTCCTTTGGGCACCTGCTTGGATCCAACGTGTTGTTTTCCTCTCATCTCTGCTGCTCAGCAGTGCAGTTACTGAGGGTTTAATACAACCCTGTTCAGAACTGCTCTGGCTGCTTGTGTTGGAGGGGAAGGCAACTTCAGCAATTTGGGGCTGGAGAGGGGGGAGTGGGTTGGATTTAGAGCCAAAAGAACGAACCTTATCCCCTATGGTTTGCTCATCTCTGCGTGGCAGGAAAGCTTTTATAACAAGTCATCTATATGCAGCCTATTCTTGATGGAATCCTTTAAGCAGAAATCACAACTGCAGCATTCCCAAGGTCTGCTGCCCAGTTCGAGTTTCCATCTCTGTAGGCGTTTTGTCAAGAAGCAGCGATGAGCTGACATTATTCTGGGAGTCTCAGGTTAATGTGCTGCCCGTTACATGAAAGCACATGTTTTGCTGCACTCAGCTAGAAGATGACTTCTGCTTTCCTGTAGTAGGTTGGAGCGTGAGGTGGTTGTTATGTGCTTGAAAATAATTTTAGCCTTGTGTATAATCATGCTGCTCCGCTACTCTGATAAGCTAGATTTGGCTTTTTCTATATATATATATATATATATTCAGGTATTTATGGCAAGTGTTCATTCCCTTGGGAGGAAAATGCCAGTAATTTGACTTGCGTTGCAACTAAGCAGCTGAAGTAGCAAATATTTGGAGAGAGCTGTTTTCTCTCAACTTGCAAAGCTGTTGCTGAACATCTTCACAAAGCGTTAGGAAATAATGGGTGACTGGATGTTCTCGAAGCAAAGACACATATAATTTGAACAGGTTCTGATTCACAGACATTCCCAAAGTGTGGATATGGACGAGTGAGCTTCATCTAAACTCTCTTTTCTTTGATTCTTTGTGAAAACCTGAATTTTAAGTTAATTGAGAGTTAAATGGCTAAGAAAAGACAAACTAGCTGGAAAGAAAAAAATAAAAAAAAGTCAGGGAAAGGCAACCAGCCTGCATCTAGGTGCCAAAAACTATTGGGGGCACTGCTTGTCAGACGTGATGGAGAAGGAGGAACCCATCTGTTCTGAACTGGTGCAGTGAGGTGCAGAAATCTAATTAACAGGTACATTTCTTACGGGAAGCTCTGAAAGCCACCTGTCTTCCTCCTGGTGTCGTCGTATGTTCAGTGTCCTGGAAATCACTGGGAAGAGGAACCTTTTCTTCCTCTTCTTCAGTTTCAGTTCGGTAGTCGTTTTACATTCTTGAGCAGGCAGAAATCCTGTGAGAGATGGAACCTTGCTGGAAGCATTTTCCTCTGTCTTTTATTAATATTCTTGAGCTTCCTACTACAAGCCTTATTCTAGTGGTGTAAGAGGATCAAGGCAGTAGACAGAGTACAATGTCAGATAGTGGTATTTGTATGCTGGTAGTTCACCTGTTGAAAGTGCTGCAGCGTGGATGTCTTTGGTTCTAGCTCTGTCTTAAGATTTCTGGCGTATTTCTCAGAGCAAAATGTCAGCGTGAGCAGCTGGAAGGTGATACCTGATTGTGTGATTATAAGCATCACAAAAGTGAAAAAGTTTTAAGCCGTTTTAACCGTGTAAGTTTTGATGGTGGAGAAGTTCTGCTTTGTGAAGGATTCATCAGAAACCTTTACTTACATTTCTATCCTGAGTGCACGTGAGCTGGACTGCTGCTGCTGGGGAAAAAAGAGTTTGGAATGGGCTCTTTCCACCTTCTGGAAACTAATGACACCCTAACAGTCTTTGCTTTCATATTTTATTTATTTATGTGTTTGTTTATTTTATTTGGCAGGCAAACGGCGAAAGTCTTCTCCTAAACCTCTTGTTCTGAGTGAAGCTAAAAAGCAGTTAATGATCTACAGGCTACCTCAGGTCCTCCGACTGCACCTTAAACGATTCAGGTGAGTGGGACACACTCCATGGAGTGGGTCAGTAACTTGCTGCTGTCTGTTTGGAAAGAAGTGCTCCCTGTGGGCCCAGAACTTCTCTTGCTTTCTATGTATAAACACTCGACCCAAACCAGACCTGTGGTACCCCCTCGGAGCACTACTTACCTTACAATCAGCAACTTGTTTGTAGTGTGATTTCTGCGATGTGCAGTGTAATGTTTTGTAAATATTAATACTGATTTCCTTGAATTGTACCAATGCCATTTGTCTGAGTCTGCAGACAACTTAAGGAAGAGGTTTTTTGTTGTTGTTTTTTTGTTTTGTTTTTTTTATGCTGAGGGTGGGGAGAGCCTGGCCCAGGCTGCCCAGAGAGGTGGTCACTGCCTCATCCCTGGCACCATCCCAGGGGAGGTTGGCCGGGGCTCTGAGCACCCTGCTCTGGTTGCAGATGGCCCTGCTCAGTGAAGGGGGGTTGGATGAGAGGACCTTGAAAGGTCCCTTCCCACCCAAACAATCTATAGTTTTATAAACCTAAAACAGTGTCTGTGAGACTGAGGAACTGCTAAGTTGAGTAAAAGATTTGGTGAAGCTGGAAGCTTGAGAGAGTTAAATATCAGTCTTATATATTTGCCTGTTGAATAAAACGTTTCTCAAATGGTTAGCGCAGGCGCGTGGGGTGTACGGTGTTTGTGTTTATGCAGCTGAGTATTTTAAACACCGCTGGACCGAAACAGTAGGTGTTTGGCTTTCTTTGTGGTTGGCTCTTGCAAATCTCAGTGACATCCTCACTCTAACACATGAGCTTCAGTGACAGAATCAGTTGTATGTAAAAGATGTTAAGAGTGAAAAGAGAAGGGGAAAAATTTCCCTGGTGCCTACTTGACCTTAGCACGGAAAGCTCTCGGGAGCTGTTCAGCAGTGGCTACTTCCGTGCACATCTTCCCACAGCCCCGTGCCGGGGCCGAGAAGCAGGATCCCGAGTCTTTGATTCGTGCCCTTGTGTTTGCAGGTGGTCTGAACGCAATCACCGTGAGAAGATTGGGGTCCATGTCCTCTTTGACCAGGTATTAAACATGGAACCTTACTGCTGCAGGGACTCTCTCTCCTCTCTTGACAAAGAGACCTTTGTCTATGACCTCTCCGCTGTGGTGATGCATCACGGGAAAGGGTTTGGCTCAGGACACTACACAGCATATTGCTACAACACAGAGGGAGGTGCGTGTGCCTTATTACGGGGGAAACCAGTTCAAGAAACTCGTGGTTTATTCCATAGATGTGGCGTGTGGTCAAGCTTTACGATCAGAGTTGTTTGGAATCGAGTTTCCTGACATTCGCTCGTTCGTTTCCCAGAATGTACTGCTAGTAGCATGGGTTTTGTTGGGATGGGTTTGGTTTGGTTGGGGTTTGTTTTTGTTGGGTTTTTGGGTTTGGTTTGGTTTTGGTTTTTTTGGTGTTGGTGTTTTTTTTTGGTTTGTTTTTTTTTTTTTTTTTTTGCATAAAGCCACAGATTGCTGCTCTTTGCTTTGCGGCCCTTCGGGATGCCTTTTATTCCTTGCTGTTAACAGCATGAATGCTTCATTTTCTCTTGCGATGTAACTCCGTGGAGCTGCTCCAGCTGGGTGTCTTTTCTCAGTATCCTTGGGTTGATGAGATAAACAGAAAGTGTTTTGAAACTGGCCAGGAACTATTCATGAATAACATCCGCAGGGTTTTTGTGAGTTTCCAGCAGTCTCTTTCTGCAGCTGAATTAGTATTGACTCTGCCTTCTGACTTGTGGAGAAAGGGGTACAAATTGGCTATCTCCAGGGAATTTTTATTTTTATAATTGACTTTTTGGGCTATAACATACAATTGGTTAAATTATGGTTTGGTATTTCTAAATTCTGTTAACAACTCAGAAACGATCAAAATGTTTTCCAGATTAGAGACTTCTTCTGAAAGCATCTGTGGAGCAAAAGATAGAGATGCTTTTTTCTCCCTACATTGCCCTTTTTCTCTGTGGATGTTTCCTATGAGCAGTTCCAAAATGCATTCAGAAGGAATTATGCCTCCGTTACTAATGTCCTCTTTCTCACTTTGACTCCTAGGTTTTTGGGTCCACTGCAATGACTCCAAACTGAATGTATGTAGCGTGGAGGAGGTGTGCAAAACCCAGGCCTACATTCTTTTTTACACTCAAAGAACAGTGCAGGACAAAGCAAGAATCTCAGAAAAACAACTCCAAGCTCAGGTGCCATCCAAAAATAGTGATAAGGACAGAAGATTGACATTCCCGTGATGGGGGAGCTCTGGAACTCGATCAGCAGTCTCAGTTGTTTTTAAAACCACTGGTGTTCACATCTTTCCTCTTTGTAGGAAGAAAAGGCTCGCTGCAGGAAGGGGATCAGATCAGGATGTTTGCCCCCCGGGGTCTGGCAAAGCGTATCGAGCTGTGCAAGTCTGACACGTAAGATTGTAGTCAGAATCTTGTTTTTAAAGCATCTTGTTGTTAACTTAAGCTCACAAAATGAAATGAGAAAGTTTGATGCTGTATATCATTCATCTCATATCAAAAAGGAACGGCGTAAGGCGTGTAACAAATGAGCACAAGCAGGAAATGGAAGCATTCAGCTGGCTTCAGAAAGCTTCGGTTCCCAGTAATGCTGATAAAAGTCCAGAAGGACCCCCCCTCTTCACTTGCCATTCAGATTGCCGGGGTGTGAATCGCACAGTCACCCAGGTATTTATTTGAACGGTTGTTGGATAGATGGTGTTGGCTGCCTGAGAGCTGTTCTTGCAGGAGAACTGTTTAAAGTTCTTCTACCAGGCAAAATATTCCCCCCAGGCCTCAGCTCTCTCCGTGGTACCAAGTTCTTTGCCACCAGCTGAGGACAAATCCATGGCTGGCAGGTGTGGTCAGCAGCTGTTTCTCCTGCTGTTGCTGGGGCTGTGTGTGCACTTAGGGGTTTATTCTCTGGGCTAAACTGGACTGGCAGCTAAATTCACTGGGAATGTGATTTTAAAACAGTTCTGCTCTGGAGAAAGCGTCTTTCAAAACAAAAACCAAACCCTGTAATCAAATAGAAAGGTACCCGTGTGTCACATCTGTTTACAGTGGCAGCTAAAACAAAACCAGTGCTACAGGCATCTGCTGGCATAACTTGTTATCAGGAGTATAAAGAACTCTGAAGGCCAGCAGAAGCGGGTGGCACGGAGGCTTCTTACACTGGTGTAGTAGCACTTTCGGACAAGTGTGGCTTGTTTTCCTCAGGGGAGCAGGGTGGTGGTGATACCACGACGGTGGGAGACGGAGTGGCTTCTGTTACAGCCTCTGTAATGGAAACAGCCACTGATCGCCGTGGTCGCACAAGGCCCGGACTAACTGGAGGCAGGGAGGTTGCAGAATTCAGCCCGCAAAGACTTTATTTCTCCTGGGACATAAAGGGAAGGGATGTAGCTAAGTCTCAAATTCCACGTTGAGTTTGAAAGTCTACAGAAATGTCTGTATTTGTAATCATCTCGATTTTGGAATTCCGTGAGGAACACAGGGCCTTAGCCGACTGTTTATAGTCACTTCTCAGCCTACAGTTGCACCTCAGGTGTTTTTCTAGTTTGGGGTTTGGCCGCTCACGTTTCATGTTTTAATCCAGTTGGGATTTGTAACTGCAAGGGGACACGACGTCTTTCAGTCTTGATGCTTTGGGGTTTTTCTTTATGAAGTGGTTAAAGGTGAAGTAACCTAAAATAGGAGCTTCTGCAAAACAAATTGTTCCCAATTCCAGGCAGAGAAGTTCTGAAAGCATGTTTCTCTTCCTTCCTCTTCTCCTTTTGTTCTTGTCAGCCCATCAGACACACGCTGACACCCCCACGTTGTTGTTGAAAGGGGGGGGAAAGAGCTAAGTCTCCCAAATCCCATTATTCCTCTCCTTCCACTGCTGCTACTGCGACTTTTCATCTCCTGTCCTGTGGGCAAACGGGTCTCTCTTCCTTTGGCTGCTGTCATCGCTTCAGCTGCACAGAGCTGAGCCCAGCAAGCAACAAACTTGTCTGTCAGAGCACGGTGCCATGTTAGTCTCCTCTGTCCTTAAAGTTTCCTGTTCCTTGTATGTCTGAGCAACATGCTGCTGTCTGAGCCTACAGAAGCTGTCTTGACGATGAGGTTACTTCTGAGGTCGTACCCTCTTCTTCTTTTGGGGAGACGAGACGGTTTGAAACAGTCCTATGGAAGCTGATTGATGGGTCTGGGAGGATTTCATATGAATGTCTGTATCTGTAATTTACTAGGTAGGGGATTTGTGTGTGTGTGCTACCAGTAAATGCAATTAATGAAACCGCAGTAGGCCAAACTGAGATGCAAGAGAAGTAAACACGACTCTGCTGATTGCAGGGGAAAGCTGACTTGGGCTCAGCACAGGTAGAAGTTGACATTCCTGAGAGAATCAAAGTGACTTGCGATCGCAGCGCTTGTGATGATCAGATACACGATGGATTCTTTATTGGAGCAAAACGTACGCCTGTGAAGACTGTGTGTCTCAAAAGGAAAATGAAAAACCGTGCTTAACGTTGCCTTTTTCATCGGAAGGGTGGAAGGGAAAACTGGTTATTTTCCCCGTTCATCTCTCCTTCCAGGCCTGTCCGCCCTTTAAGAGGATTCTGTTCTCAACAACGGTTGTGGTTTGCTGTGAACTTCCAAAGGGTACGTTCAGGGCCACGCTGGCCCTGTTCAAATCCAACAGTGGGTAAGAAAGCAAACTGTCCTGCAGCGGGAGTGAGCTCAGCCTCTTTGCTACGAATGCTCATCTTTTGACTGAGTGTTTTGCATTAATATTTGAATTCAGGTGGCAGTGCAGTTGTCACACGAATCGGGTGGGTCGCAGAGGAGGGCCGGGAGCTGCCCGAGCAGATTCTGTGGCATTTGCTGGTGACATCTCTTGACGTTCGTGGCCTCTCCATGTGACGTTAGCCGAGTTGTGCTGAGATGCGGAGATACTGCAGTCAGAAAAATGATTGCCCTGATAGGGAAGGAATGAATTATACTTTGAAGTAAATGAACTTGCTTTTTCCAACACTGTGAGGTTTCTGTAATATTTAGCTTTTGTTTGGAAGCGATAGCGTATAGCATTTTTTATGCTGTTTGGTTTATATTTATCTACTGCAGGCTTCTTTATATAAGCGTAGCCCAGTGCTCCCTCCGTGGTGGACACTGTTTTATAGTGTCCTGGTTGCCAGAAACTCTGACTGGAAGTTACCTCTCTGCATCAGCAAAATGAAAATACTACTTAGGATTACAGCAGAGCCCACTTCAGGTGCGTGCCTGACAAAGGGCAGCCTGTAAAGCAAACCCTGCCCCTCTTTTACCCGTGCGGCTTCAAATCCTGCGAATACACCGATGCGTCATTAGAGTAGCTCCGGGTTTAGGCTCCGCTGCTGCGAACACGCCGGCAGATGATGGGACTTAACTCGGGAGTGTGGAGTTCAGCGGCCACAGTTGCGAGTTGCAAGCTAAGTGCCTGCAGCATAAACCCCTTTCCTTTGGCACAGCTGGGAGCAGAAGCGGTTTCTCTCTGTAGTGGGATCCCTGTTCTGGAGTTCCAGCCTTGCAGCAAGGAGCCAGTTGCCCAGAGCAAGCGTGAGGTTCTCAGCCCCTTGCAGGTTGCTGTTGGAAGGTGCAGGAAGCCACTGGCCACTGACAGGCTGTCAGGCTCGTGAGTACGCAGCCGCTGGGACAGAACTGCTCCCAGCACACCCTCATTCCAGTCAACTGCTGAGTAAATCGGCGTTCCTTCATTTCATGTTCTTAAGGAGGAAGAATCTTAACATGTCCATGGCCAGGTATGACACAGCATCTGCTGTAGTTGTGGGAAACCACTCTATTTTAGCTAAATTATTCTGTCAGCAAGTTATTAGTAAAGCAAACATAAATTTGCCTTTAAGTTCCCCCTCTACTGCGCGTACTCCCCAGTTAAACTATGCATAGCCAAATCCCAGCTTCTCTGCAAAGCACTGAAAAAAAAACATTTTTATTTTTTCCCCTATTAGTTCTGACCAGAAAATTCTCTGGTCTGGCTTTGAAGTTGTTAATGCGAGGCAGCAAAAGGAATAATGCATATTAAATGCTCGACGTCACACTCTTCTAGATGGCAGTTCCACCCCCCGCTCGCTTAGGGACTTCCAGACGGATTTTGGAGTGCAGGAATAAAATCGGAAGTGGTAGAAGCATCGTGTGTGTCCTATGGACTCGCTGTCGGGAGGGGTTTACTGCCTTTAGAAGGCAAGGCTTCCAGCGTAAATATTGGCTCGGTGGTAATTTAGCAGCTCTTTCCTTGATTGTAACATCCCCAAGACTGAATTAACGCTTAATTGCATCCCAACGAGAGAGACTAATGAGGCTTCTGGCTGTTGCCAGATTACCCCGGGATGAGCTTCTGCGGAAGTCGGTGGTGGTGCAGAGTGAGAGCAAGAGGCTGGGTGATTGGTTTTTACCTGCCAGTGCAGTTTTGTGAACTCATTTTGTAGGATTCTTTCAATTTGGTGCCTTGTGTCCAATAATATGGAACAGAAACATCGGGAAATAAGTGGTGAATTGCCCTCTCCTGACAGAAACAGCAGAGGGATTTCTGTGGTTTCACAAGCATTCGGCATCGCCGGTATTTTTACACTTCCTGGCTGTGTGGGTATGAAGTGTACCAGCAAGCTCAGAAGTTAGTATTTTAGTGTGACACCTTTGCAATCTCTGTATTTGTAATAATTCAAACAGCAGCTTGTTCAAAGGCGGATCAGATTCGGCTTTTTAGGCTTTCTTACGTCATCCAGCCCCATCCACTCAGGTTGATAAGCTGACATCCGTCAGAGCACGTAGCACAGAGCAAGAAATAAAAACCTCAGTGGGGTTTTTACAAGAGTAGCTGGAGCTTTGGGACGCGCCTTCCGTTACAAACCTCACGCTGATGCTGGTTTAGAACAGCAAAAATAGATAGTTGCCATTGTCTCGGCGGTGCTTGCACCGGCTCCCTCTTAGCAGCCGAGCGAGCACTTCCCCGCGTGAGCAAGAGCCTGGTGTGGAAATGCCCCTGTAAAATTAATAGGCAACAGATTGAGTTGTGTACAGCGGCCAAGCGGCCCTTCTCCAGAGTAACCAGTAAAACCCACGTCCGGCTGCGAACACGGCCTTTTGTGGGTGGCGAATCCTTCGGCGGGTTTGACATCAGGTAGGGAGGGCTTAGGTTGAGAGTTTATTGCCCATGGGAATAGAAAACCTGAATTCCATTAGTTTTTTGGTGTCTATTACATTACTATTGATACCTGTTTATCGCAGATGGAATGCAAAGCATTCTACTAAGTGTCAGAATGGCTAAATAAATTCTGCTTCTAAATAAAACCACGTTTATAAATGATCGAAGCTACAGACGTTAGTTCCCTGCACCAACCAGGGATTATTTGTCTTAATTGATTTTAGGGATATGCTTTTAGGCCACTCCTTCCATTGTACTGCTTTTTGTCTTGTGCCTGTGTGTTTGGGTTCCACTTTTTAAAGGACGGTGGGTTGAAAATCTTTCAAAAGAGTTCTTATCTTTAAAAACAAGCTTGGCAATGTAGGGTTTCAAAAGGAGGGGAGGGAGAGAAATAAACCAAGAAAACAAAGAAGACCAACCCAAAGGACCCACAATTGACTTTAACCACAGTTAACTATTTATTGCTCTGAAGCTTGCGCACGATACGATGGCGTTGCAGTCACAGCAGAGCGCTGTACCCATGGGGTTCATCTTGAGCTACTGATCTGGTGCAGGCTGGGGGGTAGGGAAGGAGTTGGGATGAATGAAATGACCAGTAAAAACAAAACCAAGCCGACAGCAGCGATGAGCTGCTGTGATCCAAGTTTAGAAGAGACAGGAAGCGCCTGGCGAGCGGCGTTTCGCAGGCAGAGCCACGTACAAAATGCAAACGCAGTCTTGTTAGCACCCCCTCCTCTTGGGTTTGTGGCAAAAACATTCTCCTGGCAGAACCAATGGTGCTATTCCGTGAGATATTGCAGTTCCTAAGGAACAGTGCCCCAAATCCTCGTGTTTTCTAAAGGAGCTACCTACTTAGAGCACCCGGTGTCACTCTGGACACTTTGCCTAACTGAAAGCGAGGAAGGAGATAAGTTGATGACTTAATTTCATGTGCGATTTGTAGTCTTGGTAACATTTCCAATAGAGGTGGCAGGTGATGGATTTGATTTTTTTCCATGCTGAAGTGCTGTGCCCTGACTTGTCAAACCAGGACTTGGTGGGATCTGGAGTGAAGGCCTCTTCTAGCTGCTGTTTCTGCTTTTCAGCCGGTTTCCATGCCAGCGTCTTTGGGGGAACGTGGGGCTTCTCAGCATTGCTCCTGCTGAAAAGGAACCACCACATCCCTTCAGCGCGGGCAGGGTGAAGTTGCAGAGTCCTTCAGCTGGCCCGATCTCCTTAGGGCGACCATAGCACAGGGGTAACTCGTGTGCCATGGCCCAAGCCACGTCAGTGGCCAGGCGAGGCTGACGAATGTACAGTAGTGTGGGTGGCCGTGCACGGAGTACCAGCACCAGGGGCTCGTGTGCCCCGCTGAGGAAGGGGTCGCTGAGACATGGGGACAACACCCATCAGTCTTGTCCTCGTTGTCCTCACGTTTAACTGAGTTACTTGGCCAGGCCTTGAGGCTATTTCCTACTGCTGCAAAACAAACCTATTTCCATGTGAAAACAAATCTTTCCCTAGTTTATCAGATGTGTAAACTACAGTAACTTACCACTGGCAACCTACAGCCCATGTCAAAGAGAATTAGGTCCTATTTTTTTTCCCTGCTTACCTTCAGCTTTGGTTAAGCAGTCACAAACTCTTTAAGCCAGACCCTTCTGTACATCTAAGAAGCAGTTTACAGGAAAGGAAGGAGGGGCTAAGTTTGTTTCCCGGAAAAACTGGTTTTTATACTTCTGCCTTTCCATGAAAGAAACTTAAAATGCAGCGTAGCAGCTTCAGCCAGCGCTTTCGGGTGAGCTCCTGGGAGGTGTGATGGGCCAGGGCAGCAGACCCCACTTCTGCTAATGCCCGGGGAGCTTCACTCTTGACTTGAGTCAGGGCAGAATTAAAGCTAATCTTCAGCACTTTAAAAGGTAATCCTGCTCTAAGCTGAGGCTGGACAGCAAATGAGCTGTTTCCCCTTGTGAGAGCAGGAAAGAAATGCTGTGCCCAAGAGGGCTCAGAACTGCGCTGGGAGCTTGGGTGGGTTTCCTGATTTTTCTGGTTTTTTTCAGTTCAGATTTTGACTTCTTAGGGTGGTTGAGGTCCCAACAGCTTCTTGTTTCTGCTTCAAGTTTCTGGTACTCGCATCACTAATGACTTAAGCTGATGTACAGCGCGCTGCGCTCGCCAGCGAGCCTGCCTGGGCTTCAAGGGCACTCCCAGGCAGCAGCAAGCGACGAGAGAATCCAATTAATTACTGAATGTTTCTGGCAATCTGTCCGGCTGCCTCGCAGCTCGGCTCCTAATTGCAGGTTCAGCCACTTTTATTTTAGTTAAGCCAACATCCAATAAGTCACCTATGGCAGCTTTATGTACTTAACCGCGTGAACTGCCCCCTGCCTGAACCCAGGCCCCGGGAGGAGATTAGTGTGTTCTAAATCAAAACTGAGATTAACTATAAAATGACTTTAATGTTTTAATTAATCCCCTTTTTCCTGCAGAAGCTGTTTCTGCATTACTTGGATTATTCCAGACTTCAAAAGAACTTAAAATATCTTTACAGGATGTTTTAAAAAAAATACCCTCTTTGAAAACAGCATTTTTAAGAATCTCTCGGTCGCGGGAGGAGTTTCTCCCTGGGGCAGGTGAGGGGGCAGTTCTCGGTCACGGGCGGCACTGACGTCAGAGGAATGTCTTAAATTAAAACTCAAAACCCGTGTGAAACAGTCCAAAGAAGGCGAAGCCACGTCACAGTCCTAGGGCTCAGGGCTGGGAGGTTGTTCTGCTCTACCCCCAGCATCCAGGAGGAGCTGTCGCGTACCGGAGCTGAGCCGGAGCGCGGCCCCCGCAGCCAGGCGGAACAGTCAGCGAGCGGCAGGCTCGGGGCAGGGCACTGGATGCTGTGCAACACCCAGCAGCTCCTCCGTCCCGCACACGCTCGTCGTTCCTTCACTTTCTCTCATCCAGACGTTTCCCAGGAAAGCTGGTGGTCGGAGCTCCCAAGGGCTGGGCAGTTTCAGTTTTCCTTTGAGTAAGTAGCTGGGGGGTCCTGCTTACAACCCCGGACCGGACTCGGTTCCTTTCGGGTGTGAAATATAAATCATGTTTTTATGATTTTTTTTGTAAATCTTTACTCTTTTTACACCTTGTTTTTGTAAGCTGAAGTTTCTTATTAAAAAAAAAAAAAGAAGAAAAAAAAAGAAATTCCAGCGGGTTACGTTGTTATTTTACATACTTTAATAAACACCTAGAGGGGGGTACAGAAGAAAACTCCACACACAATGGCTTCGCATCCTTGAGAAAACTATTCTCACTGTGCCTTGTGGGACTGGAAATAAATTCTCCCTCTCGCACTTAAAAGCTTTCCCCGCCTCATGTCGCTGCCTCAAGCACGACAGCGCCGAGGCGCGAGGAGCAGCTCTGCCAAGAAGGAGAACGGGACCCGCGCTGGCGAACGCGTCCCATCTGCTAACGGCTGCACCCAGCTCTTCTGGTCCTCGTGGGTGGGGGGACGAGCTCTTCTCCCGGGCACCTCTCTTTCTTTCCTAGGACAGCAAGTAACCGGAGTTAGATGAGGCTGGTTCTAGTCGGGGCTGCTGCTGTACAGCAGTTTAAAGTGGATTGGTTTAGGCTTTTGTGCTCCTGGTACCGGGGGGGCTCTGGGTGCTCAGTCCTTTTGTAGGTCATTGTCACAGAATCCCAGACTGGTCTGGGTGGGAAGGGACCTTTCAAGCTCATCTGGTGCAACCCCCTGCAGGGAGCAGGGCCATCTGCAACCAGAGCAGGGTGCTCAGAGCCCTGGCCAACCTCCCCTGGGATGGTGCCAGGGATGGGGCAGCCACCACCTCTCTGGGCAGCCTGGGCCGGGCTCTCCCCACCCTCAGCACCAACAATTCCTTCTTTCTCTCCAGGCTTAAATCTCCCTCTTTCAGTTTACACCCAGCACCCCTTGTCCTGTCCCAACAGGCCCTGCTCGGAAGTCTGTTCCCAGAGGAGCCCTGACACTCTGGGGGCTCTCCCGACGCACACAGCCCCTGATCAGCGCGGTTGAGTCACCCGCAGCTGCAGACACGTCCGGGGCAGGGCAGCAGCTCCCGGCCCTTGTCCCTGTGCCCCGGGCCCCGCTCCTCGCTCCCCGGGGCCTCACCGCCGCTAAGGGACGGGCTGCGGGGCCATCAGGTCGATGTCCGTCAGGTTCCGGGCGACCCAGACTCCAGCGGCGAAGAGCCCCAAGTTCACCAAGAGGTTCCTGAAAGACAAAGGGGCAGCGCTGGTTCTTTCCCGCCCGCTCGCGCCCACCCGCGGCCCGGTCTCGGTCCCGCTCCCTCCCGCGGCCTCACACCTTCGGAAGTCGTTGCGGTCGGTGGCGAAGCGGTAAGCGCTCCGCAACCACCCCCGCAGCCCCTGCGGAGCGCTCCCCGGCCCTCCCGCCGCCGCCGTGGCCGCCGCCGCCGTGGCCGCCATGCCGCCGCCTCCCCCCAGCCCCGCGCCGGCGCCTCTCTATGCCGTCACTTCCGGCGCGCGGCCGCGCTGTCCCCTACGCACGGCCCTCGTGCAACGTGCGCCCGCCCGGCCTTGCACGAAGCGCGTGGCTGCCCGTGCACGGTGTGGGGAACGGAGCGGGCCAGGGGGTGTCTAACGGGGGTCCCGGTGCGTGCGGCCCGGCCGCCGTTGCCCGCGCCCCTCGGTTCGAGTTGATCGGGGTTCTTGTGGAACTGACCCCCCGCACCCCCCGCCGCGCCGGCTGGGGAACCCCCGGGCCGAGCCGCACGGGGGGGCTGCCGGGGGTTGGGAGTCGCAGATGAAGTACGGGACAGTGGGTGAGCCGTGACCCAGCCGCGCCTCTCCGCCTGTCTCCCGTGGGTTGTCCAGCTGCGAGACCCGCCCCACCGGCGCGGCACGGAGCACGGGCACGGAGCACGGGCAGCGCCTGTCCCCTGGCCCCCCCCGGTCTGTGCCTCAACATTCCCTGCTTCCCAGATCCTCCCTTTTCCTCCCTCCTGCTCCTCCGCTCTGGTCCATGGGTATCAGCGCACTCTCCCCACCATGATCCCCCTGCCCTCAGCCCCCAGCGGGGTCTGGCCTTTCCCTCCCCCCTCGCAGCGTTTGCAGCTTTTAGGGGGAAAAAACATTTTCTCTCAGCTGGCCCAGGCATCTGTTAAGTCAAAGAGACCGAAAATAATTTCAAAGTTATTTTTATTTGGGGCAAATGAGCAAAGCAGCACTGGGCGGCCGGGCAGTCTCCTGCTCCA
>JANHGN010010464.1:24925-41066 GCA_024605025.1 Megaceryle maxima | reverse complement strand
AAAAGACATACTATTCTGGAATTTTTAAAAACTCCTTATTGGCATTATACCTTATAAGGGTTTTTAAAAGAAGAGAAGCATCACTAAAATAGGAAAATATTACAGGATGCCTGTCACAGCAACAATGTCCAATACCTTTTCTTTTGCACAAACATTTTATGGCTTCTGAAACTCATGTAACAATCATTCTGTAAGCATTTTTTATATATGAACTAATGCAGGTCTATTTCTGCAAATAGTAAAGAATAAGGGGTATAGATGATTAAGTTCGACAGCTATGGAAATAAAAATGAGCCTAAAGGAAAATATTGCTCTGTTTTCACATCTCATGGGTGAACTTCTGGATACCATTTTGGTGTGCTGCTTGCTGCAAAAGATGCATAGGGAGACAGTGACAAACCATCTCTGGATACTTAATACATTCATACCCAGACCTGTGGAAACTTAATTCTGAGTTTAATGCTATGTTACATACAGATTATATTAGTTCATCTGATGGTGTAGTATCAATAGAAAATTACAAGGTAACAAAGTCACAAAAGTCTCCCAACTTAAACAAAGCTGGATTGCACAGATCATCTACTTCCTCATTTCCTTGAAAGAGATAGAAATTTATAAAGATTGTTTGGTTCAACAGTAGAAATTGGTAACATTCTTTGGTTCAATTACAGTGAATCTGGTAGTTTTTCAGATGTGTTCCTTAGAGTGGAACAGATAAATGACTAAGACTGATTTTACAAGGCAATATTTTCTCTATGCTGAGGCAAGACTTGTGTGTGATAACAAGTCTCTCACCACAAACCCTACTTCATGCCTTAACATCCCCCCCCCCTACCCCTCCAACTTATTTGTCCTTTTGATATTGCAGAGGTTACCTGCTGAGAAATCAGATTTCAGGATTCAAGAGTCATATTACATGCAAAGTGTATTTTGTATTTTCCAGTTTTTATTTACAACTGAGCAACAACATTCCGTACCCAGCTACAACTCCTTAGGGAACTCGGAGAAACCCAGACACCATTGCAGCTGTAAGACAGCACTTGAGAGCTCCTTGACATCAGCCAGATATTCAGCAGCACCTGAAGAAGAAAGGTGTTTATAAACAAAGTAATTCCAAGCTGAAGATGGGGGGAAGAAGGTACAATGAGTCTTCCCTTCTTCATATGATCACCCTGGTCGTTAATTCTTTGGTCCATCAATGGAAGGATTGGTACATCCGTAGTGCCTATGCCCTAATATACACCTTTCAACTCTCTGACAGTGGTGATCCATGCTATTCACTCACACTGAATCAGTGGGGGGCACCTTTCAATGCTATCTACTTCTTCGAGGCTTCCCACAAGCCACCACAAGATAATTACTCTAGTAATTCAAAGGCAACTACCACCTTTCCTCAAGAACTGTGGAATGTAAATAGATGCACCCTCTCTGTGAAAAAGTGTCTTCCCAGTGATTAAATATTTAAGTACATTATAAATAATTTAAAATATCTTACATATTAAGCTTGAATTTAGAATTTCAAAATAGCTCAGTATAAATTGCAAACCATAAATGGATAAAATCTTTCTCAAACCATGTTTGATTATATGATTGCTGCTTGCTGTAGAGATATACATATGGAGCATGAGTACCATACCTGTGTGTCTCTTGCAAATGTAATGTTGTGGCCCTCTATTGCTATTAATTTAGTTTTACTAATTTTCCAGTGAGGCATGTTCTGAAGAAAAGGTAACAATTATGGCTGTTGTACTTATAGAATTATAAGACAGTTGGTGTTAGGAGGGACCTTTGAAGCCTTTTGGTCCAACCTCCCTGCTGCAGCAGGGCCACATGTAGTCAGTTGCCCAGGACCATGTCCAGATGGCCTTTGAGTATCTCCGATGACAGAGACCACACAACTTCTCTGGGCAACCTGCTCCAGTACTTGGCTACCCTCAGAGTAAAAAAAGTGTTTCCTGATGTTCAGAGGATGTGTCCTGTGTTTCAGTTTGCATCTGCTGCTTCTTGTCCTCTCATCAGGCACCACCAAAAAGAGCCTAGCTCTGTTACCCTTCCTTCCATCATAGGTTCATAGAATGGCTTGGGTTGGTAGGGACCTCCAAACCTAGTTCAAATCCCCTTCAGTAAGCAGAGACATCTAACTACATGAGGTTACTCAGAGCCCCCCTCCAAACTGACCTTGAATGTTTCCAGGGATGGGGCATCTACCACCTCACTGGGCGACCTGTTCAAATGTTTCACCACCCTCGCTGTAAAACAATTCTTCCTTATATCTAGTCGGAATCTACCCTCTTTTAGTTTAAAATGCTTACTTCTTGTCTTCTATCACCAGTTTCTATTAAAATGTCTGTCCACATTTTTCTTAGAAGCCTCCTGAAAGGCTGCAATAAGGTCTCCCTAGAGCCTTCTCTTCTCCAGGCTGAACAACCCCAACTCTCTCAGCCTTTCTTCAAAAGATAAATGTTCCAACCATCCAATCACTTTTGTGGCCCTCTTCTAGACCCAACGCTTGGACCTTTGGTCCACGTCTTCCTTGTACTGAGGTTCCCAGAGCTGGATGCAGCACTCCAGGTGAGGTCTCACCAGAGTGGAGTAGAGCAGCAGAATCACCTACCTCTCCCTGCTGGTCACTCTTCTTTATGTACAGCCTCTCATATAGTTGGCCTTCTGGGCTGTGAGCACATATTGCTGACTCACATCTAGTTTTTCATGCACCAGTACTCCCAAGTTGTTCTCCACAGGGCTACTCTCAATCATCCCCCAGGCTGTATTGATACTGGGGATTGTCCTTACCCAGGTACAGGAACTTTCACTTGCCCTTGTTGAACATCATGAGGTTCACATGATCCCTCTTCTCCAGCTTGTCTGGGTTCCTCTGGATGGTATCATGTCCCTCAGGAGTGTCAACCACACTGCTCAGATGGGTGTCTTTGCAAACTTGCTGAGTGTGCACTCAATCCCACTGTCTGTGTCACTGATGAAGATAATAAACAGCACTGGTCCCAGTACAAACTCCCGAGGGACATCACTCATCAGTGATCTTCATCTGGACATTGAGCTGTTGATTACTACTCTCTGGATGTGATCACTCAGACAACTCCTTCTCCACTGACAATTCCTTCTTCACTCCATTCATCAATCTGTATCTCTCCAATTTAGAGAGAAGAACGTTGTGGGGGACTGTGTCAAAGGCCTTACAGAAGTCCAGACAGTTGACATCTGCAGCTCTTCCCTCATCCACTGATGCAGTCAATCCATCATAGAAGGCCACTAGGGTGGCAACGCTTACCCTCACTAAAGCCATGCTGGATGTGTTGAATCACCTCCCTGTTCTCCATAGCTTCTTGCAGGTCCTGTTCCAAGATCTTCCCAGGCACAGAGGTGAGGCTGACATGTCCATAGTTCCCAGGGGCCTCCTTTCTGCCCTTTTTAAAATTGGGTGCAATGTTTCCCTTTTACCAGTCACCAGGGGATTCATATGAATGCCAGGACTTTTCAAATGTCATGGAGAGCAGCTTGGAAACTACATCAGCCAGTTGCCTCAGGACTCTTAAGATACATTTCATCATGTCCATAGACTTCTGTATGTTCAGGGTCTCAGATGGTCTCAGACCTGATCTTCTTTTACATTGGGAAGTACTTTGGTCCCCCAATCCCTTCCTTGAGGTCCATCCACTTCAGAGGTGTGGAAAGAGTGACTGCCAGTGAAGACTGAGGCAAATTTGTATCCTTCTTGCCTGCTGTAGTAATTATGCTCTCCCTCCAGGTATTTATACACATTGATGAACCCCCCCTGCCCTGAGCCTTCTCTTTTCTTCTCTTTTCTAGGTTAAACAATCCCAGATCTTTCAGCCTTTCCTCATGCTAAGAGATGCTCCTGTGCCTTCATCATCTTTGTGTCTCTTCATTGGACTTTCACCATTATGTCCATGTCTCTCTTATATGCGGGAGCCGAGCAGTGGACCAGACCACTAATGAAGATGTCAAATGGAACTAAACCCAGTATTGAACTCTGGGGTACACCACTATCCACTGGCCTTTAACTATACTTTGTATGACTGATTACCACCCTCTGAGCCAAGCCATTCATCCAGTTTTAAATGCACCTCATTGCCTGCTCATTCAGCCCGTGCATCAACAGCTTCTCTATGAGAATCTTATGGGAGACAACATGAAAAGCCTTACTGAAGCCCAGGATAACAATATACAGTGCTGTTCTCTCATCTACCAGGTTAGTCTTTCACCATAGAAGTTTATGGAGTTGGTTAAGCTGAATTCCCCATGTCACCATCATGTTGACCACATCTGATGATTTTCTTGTCCCTAATGTGTCTGGAAATGATTTCTAGGATTAGCTGCTCTATCACTTTCCCAGGGATTGAGTTAAGGCTGACTGGCCTGTAGTTTCCTGAGTCCATGTTTTTGCCTTTCTTGAAGATAGGAGTGACATCTGCATTCCTAGTCTTCATCACTTCTCCCAGTTACAATGACTGACCAGAGATTTTCAAGAATGGCCTTGCAGTGACATCTGCTAGTTCCTTTTGCACTTGTGGGTGCATCCCATCAGGGCCTATGGACTTTTGTGTCCAGTATGTTTAAGTGTTCTTGACTTGATCCTCTTTCACTAATAGTACATCTCTACTCCAGATTTTCCCAGGTCACTGGGGCCTGGGATTCCTCAAGGCCATTCTTGCTAGTGAAGACTAGGATGAGGAAGGCATTCAGTACTTCAGCCTTTTCAGTGTCATGTCTCACCAGTCCCACCTTCTTATTCATCAGTGGGCCCACATTTTCCCTAACACTCCTTTTGTCACCAATGTACTTACAGAAGACCTTGTTATTTTTGACACCTCTGGCAAGATTGAATTCAAATTTGGCTAGGGCTTTCCTAATCTTTTCTCTGCATGCTCAGACCACATTTCTGTTTCTTCTGAGGTTACTTGTCCCTGCCTCTATCCTCTGTTTTTGTGTTTGAGTTTTGCCATGTTCATGCATGCAGACCTTTGACATTTTTGTCTGACTTCCTGCTCAGCATGATAAACTACTCTTGAGTTTGGAGCAGGTGAATATTAACCAGCTTTGTTGTGCCCCTCTTCCCTCCAGGGTCTTATGCCATGGGAATCTACCAATCAGATCTTTGAAGAGGACAAAGTTTGCTCTCCTGAAGTCCACTGTTGTGACCTTGCTTTTTCACCTATATCTCCTTCTCAGGATCCTGAACTCCACAAACTCATGGTCACTGCCTTTGACTTTCAGGATCCCAATGAGCATCTTCTTATTGGTGTGTATGAGGTTCAGAAGAGCAACTCTTCTCATTGATTTTTTTATTGCTTGGGTCAGGACACTGTTGGTTGCATCCTGAAGGTCCTGGAATGACATATTTCCTTAGCAGCATACCTCCTTTCCCTCTCATAAAACAACCTAAGCCACATGAGGGATGATGGAAGTCAGCTCACTGTTTTCTCTCCAGATTAGTTACCAAAATCACCATGGTATTCAGGCAAAGATATCCATACTTCTTATCTTCGAGTCATTTACCTGCCTGCTACTTACAAAATGGAAAAAACAATTTAAAATCAATCTCTAAGTTCTAATATGCATCTAACTAGGAAAAAGATGGTATTTTAGCTATTGTATATCCCTAACAAAACAGCATTAGTAATATTATATGCATAATTTCTCATATATATTGACTCAATTGTTATTAATTTAATCAGAATTTTCAAGAAAAAAAAAATGCTGTAGGCTTAAGTGACTACAACTCTGTTACTTAGGTGAACAATTCTTGAGTTAAAGGTTTTTAATACATATCCCTACATGCTCTCATGTCCTCCTAGTTGTCATTTCAGCAACCTTACATTCCCAACATCAAACAAGGGTTAAATACCATATTATTTAAACAAGATGGAGGAATTTGATAATAAATGAGTATGGAAACTGGAGGGAATCCTGGAAGGGAATGCAACTGCTATAACCAGGGCATGGGAGAGAACAGCAACAGCACATAAATCTATTTCAATAAAAATATTGTTATCATAATATAATTCAACTCTATGAACTTTTCTTGTTTTCACCTCAGAAAATGAGTACATCTAAGTATGTTATTTTACCCTTTTTATTACACATTTGAGAAAGTAGCCAAGACAAGTTAGATTTAATTATACCCATTAAGGCACTTTAGATGTCAAGCTTGACTAACTAATTTAACAGTGGATTAAAACAAATTTCTTGTTACTAGGCTTCAGCTTTTGTTTTTAAATTTATTCAAGGTCATGAAATGGTCAGGTTTGAAAGGTACATGAAATTACTCCGGGATTCCCCTTCGTTTCTCATGCTTGACTAGTTTCTTACATTCGATGACTGTTTTCATAGTTAAGCACATATTTCTGCAAGCAAATATGCTGTTATTTTTAATATGTTATTTCTTTAAACAAAGAAGTAACAACCTTCCCTTCAGGAAATCCTTAAGACAAGAACCCAAAGCAGTTCCTTCTTGTCTATGAGCAGCAAAGCCAGGAAAGCATGACCCCTAGTTGGCAGATCTAAGTTTCAAGTCAAAAAGTTCTTCCATTACCCTCTACAAACCTGAACTGCTTGAAAGTGAGTAGAATTTAGTAATATCATATGTTAATTCTACTGAATAAGAAACATAATGAAAGCTTGAAAAAGACATGAAATTTATGTAGGTCATTCTGAGACTTGATAGTATAAATCTCCAAACACAGAACTTGAAGTGACCTAATAAATGGTTGAAGCATCTGTATCTGTGGATGGTTAGAATTACACCCAAGGACATAATTTCACTTAATTTTATTACATCCAGTAATCTTGGAAAAAAAAATGCACAATTTTGTCTTCTTGAGGGAGCTGTTGCTTGTGTCTGTGCTTAGTACAACAACAACAAAAAAGTCAAGCTGTCTATTCAGTAATGAACTTTTTGTGAGTGCTGTTTGATGTTGGCAACAATGTGAACAAACATGGCAAATGGGAAGAAGGACACAAGTTTGTCAAGTTACTGCTTTTGATCTCATTGGTAAACCTGAGGTTACAGTATGATATGTAAGGCATCTTTTTACATGATTGGGAAACTGAACATAAATCATAGCAAATGACAAACACTATTTTTGTGAAAAATGCACATTCTTATATCAGAAATGTCTGTTGCCTGCAATATGCAAGACATTAGGAGCTGTAAAAACTCCTATTTTACCTATTTCATGTTTTCATAAATCTCAAAGGCACAAAGGTTAAATTAATTGTGAAATAGAAGGAATAAGCCTGATTGTCTCCCTACCAGATAGAGAGACATAAAGCAAACCCCCTGCTTTTGGGAAATCACCATCATATAATGTATACTACATAGTAGAAACTGGCATGTCTACAATCCTTCGCTAGCATTCTAAGATTGATAAAACATTATACAAATTGATTTTAAAATGTAAATGCATGAGAGAGAGCAATTGCAAGGTAACAGGGGGAGGGGTGGGAGGACTAAGGCAGGCCATATGTTCCTCTCCTCTTCCTGCATTTGCTGCTTTCATAAGGAGAATTCCCTGCCTGACAGATGGAGAGAAGCATGCTTTATGCAAGGTGCAGGCGGGTTTCTCTATGAGAGCTGAAGAGCTAGAGAACAAAGCAGAGCAATTACAAGTTCTCTGTATAAAAACCTTTATCAAATACATTACAGATAACTTACAGAGAAGTACAGAATGAAATAAATAAATAAAAAAAAATTGAGCATTACCGACAAAGTCACTTTATCACTGGCAATTTCTTCTTTTAATTTTAATAGGAAATTTTTGCTAGGAAAATAACACTCAGTAGTTTCAGAGTCTGGAAGAAAATGGCTTATTTTTAAAGAACACTGTTTTGTCAATTTAAAATTTCTGTCTTATTTATTTATTTATTATTTAAAAATATTTTTCTTTAATCTCCATAGAGCTACAGGTCTAACATTTAACTTTATTTGAAAGAATGTGTGAGTTGATAAATTTAGATGCTATGGACGAATGGCAGGTTTTGCTTTACCATAAAACCTGTCCTGCACAAGGAAACATGAAAGAAGCATTTTGATAGATAACACAAACTGAAGCTTTTTGATAGATCACAAACTCATTAATCACTGACCTCAAAGTTCTGTAAGAATTTAAATGTGTCATGTTTCACACTTATAAGTTTCTCACTTCCAAATCACAGCAGTTATTACTCTGTGCTTTTTACTAATCTGAGTAGACATTTCAGTATGAAAAAATGACCAGTAGGGGTTAAATTTAGTGTAAGACCAAACAAGGATGAGCTTCACAGCGCTATCATTAATGCTCTCTTCCTCTTCCCATAGAACATTGGCAGACTTCCAGTTTATTAAAACAACAATCAAAGGCAGATCTTCTCTCTGTATACACAATGAGTCAAGGATGGATCATTTACTCAGAGTTGTTCACTGAGGTATAAAAGCAAAAATGTATTCTGGGGTAAATAGTTTATTAATATTATGAAAAAATGTTTCACAGTTGTGTCTCATACAAAAGCATTCCAATCATTATTAAATAAAAACAGAATACCATATTGTTTTCTGAAAGCTTTAAGCAGAAGATCAGGAATTAAAGTGCCTTTAAAAGATGAATTGATAATTATTTGCACAAAGGAATGTTAGTATTTGTAAACCTATGAACTAAATGCAAAAGAAAATTATTTGCCTGACTGGCATATGTTCTAATGTGAAGAAAAAATTATTAATAAATCTCTACCACTGTTTAAATGTAAAAATATAAGTAAAGGGTTACCATGTGTACAGTGACAGAAACATGGCAGGCATACACTTTTGTTAAAGATATGGATTAGAATTTTGTGTTTGTAGCTTGTGAAATAACTTCTTTGGATGACAGGTTGTAAGTTCTTCTGAGAAGTCCTTCGGTTAACATCGCACTTTGGTAAAGATGAGGGGAGGGAAAGAAAGAATGAAAGAAGCAGATACACAATAAGTATAAAAAACCACAACCAAAACCAAACCAAACCAAACCAACAAACAAACAAACAAACAAAAAAAACCAAAAACCCAACCAAAAAAACCATAATCCCCCCCCTCCAAAAAACCCACAAACAATGAAAACTGGAGTTCAGAGTAAACCGAGTGGAAAACTAAATACACAGAAGAATCTTGACCCTATTGAAGTCACTGGGCACTGTGCCACCAGTTTCAAGGAAGCTATCCAGAGACTGCTGAAACAAAAATGAAAAAAAGGGAGAAGTGGAGAACACCATTTAAAGCTACATATGCTGTCTATCAGATGTAGGTCACCTGATGGTGGATAATCTCATTTGGGAGGGAGAGCTATGTATAACACAACTATGTATAGCACAAGCTCATTCAGTTAGCAAATGAAATACACTTTAAAAAAAAAATATTTCTAGTGAAATATTGTAAATATTGAATAAATAGAGACATACTGAAAAAAACCCTGATGCATCATTTCAGGGGGAGAGGGCGCAGGGTATTTAGAAATCTAATTTAGCCTCCTCTAAATAGGTAAGATCTCAAAAACTGTAAGAGATTCACACATCCCTAATAAAAGCCTTTCCTGTTCTTGTGATACTTAATGTTTATGTCACAAACAATAATTTCAGAGGTTAAACTAGATCGCTGTGCATCCCAATGATGGCTAAAAAAGTAAGGCACAGAGACCTGACACTTGAAGATTCGTCCCAGCTAGTGGAGCCTTGGGGAGAAGCTTCTGTAAAATCTGCTTTGTTTGCAGGCTTCATTTGGTAAATCTGAATCTTTGATACTGACACAATTGTATTGAATGGTGGAAGTGAGTGAATGCTTGTTGAACTTTTAAGATATGATTCAGCACAGCACTATGAGAACAGAGCACAATAAAATTAAACACCAGATGGTATTTCAAAGCCCATCAGATACACAGATTCCTTCTGTACAAAAGATCAGCAAGGCCTCATGTCTGAAAAAAAGCCCATTAAGATAAATGGTGTTGATTTGGTTTTGTCTTGCTAGGGCTATTATAGGAAAGTCATCTGAATGGGTCAAATTACAAACTGCTCTGGATCAAAGGAGAACAACTGCAGTAGCAGGTCAAATTGATCCAAGCTATGTCAACTGGATCAGCATGAAACCCTAAACTGCAGTGCAAAAACTCCTTAACATGGGATTTTACAATAATTAACGGAAGTAGTGCCTCTGTCTCTGAAGTTAGGAAGGTGTTAGCTGGTTGGATTAATCAGAAAGTTATTTCACAATTGTCAGAGATTTATGAAAGCAGTGTCAGGACCTCAGGCTCAGAAGGGACAAGCATCTCCGCTGACTAAAGCACCCACTGTCAGTGCAAGTGAGGTGAAAGATAATATTAATCCCAAAGTTATGTATGCTTAGACAGCTGAGAGCCTGACTGATAATTTTCTGCCATGCTAGAGAGAACTTAGATTGGGAGGAGTTCCCCTGAGGTGCAAGGAATTACCCCCATGATTTATTTGGCCTGTTGTCAGCATCACATCTGTTGACCCTTCTCAGTGATCCATTGGTGCAGCGTGGTTTGTATAAGCAATTGATGTTGGACAATGCTGATAGTACAGGTTGAGGCCTGTGTGTGGGTACATGTCTGTGTACTGTGGGTAGCAAGTCTTACAGTGTTATACAGAGTGTAAAGACAGGCTTTGAGAGAAGGAGCTGTCATAAAAAACCTAGGAATGTTTGTGAAGAAGAGTAAAGGAGTTGAAGGCATGAAGAAAGGAAAGTTCTCTTGAACTGGCTAATTATTTGACTGAAAATAATGATTCATAATTTAATAATAAATAAGAATGATGATTTGCCTGCCCTGTCCCCTCCCTATTGCTGATGGCAAAACCACAAACAGCAAGAGCCTCCACAGCTTAACAAAGACTGCTACTCATGAAGCAGGATACACACAAAAACCTGGTACAGTGTTGCCAAAAGTAGCAGCCCTCTGAGATTCATCAGGGATATTCAAGTGTACCCTGCTGCCTTTCTTGTATGTCCGCAACAAACAGTCCTAGTATGTCAAGCAAATGACTGACACATAAACACTTTCTTGAGAGTCCATTTGAGAATCTTGCTTGTGACTGTGTTACTGGTTGTTGAGTCTAGAGAGGCCATTTGCTGAGGAAGTAGTTGCTATGTTCCATGTAAATATGCTACAAACTGCTGTTTGCCTTTTTTGTCTATTCCACAAAAGTCCTATGAAATTGTATATGTGTCCTTCTGGCAATATCTGAGTCACTGAATTAATTGTCTCTTCCTCTAATGGCTACACTGCTTAATTCTGTCATCTTGGAGTGCTTTTCAGGACACAGGAGGATGCCTGCTTTCTTATGTCTAATTCTATCAGAGGACTCAGGTACCAGAAATTTGCTGGGAGTGCCAGTGGTCCAGTTTGATATGAACAAACATCTTTGAATTATGTGTATTTCCTCTTAGCTGCAAACATTCATATTTTCTTGGGATCTGGGTGCAGTGAAAAGGTATAGCCATTCAAACAGACAAGGGTGTCAAACCCCTGATGATTCCTAATGCTTGAACACATCACACAGGAGCAATTAAACTGACAAGAGGTAAAAAACTCTCCTCAGTCCAGATTTACACTATGTTCCCATTCATGGACAAATCAGCAAACATTTCAAATGCCTTGACTGAGTAATGAATGGGTTCTGGGTTAGTTACTGTGCTGACAGCAGGTTTTAAATTCTATTGAGTCAGGCAAGAGGGAAGGTGAATAGGGTAGAATTACAGGAAAGGATTAATGAGGGGTTTCTTGCTGAACATACTGTTGCAGTGTTCTCTCAGTCACTATACCAAGCAGTCACTGATTTTTTGCCTTAAGGACTGTACTTTTATAACCTGAAATATGCCTCCTTAAACAAATCCACATCAGGCAATGTGTCAACACTTCATTGGTTTCAATAGAATTAGTTTCCTAAACGTTTTTTTCTAAGGCAATTTTTGTACTTGAAAATGCATTACAAGGAACATTTACTACAACTACAGTACAATGATGTATAATACGAGAAACACAGTTTTAATCAGTGCAAGCTGTAACAACAAATATACTACACATATGGTCTCTCTTTCATTCCTCTTTGCTCCTCTGCAGCCACAATAAAAATTTGTACATTTATCTTTTCACAATCATTAGTTGCTACTATTAGATTTAAATATTATCATGAAGAAAACAAAGAAACCACTGCAAAAGGTGTGGAAACACTTCTTGAATTATGACAGATGCCTCTTTATTACTGTTGTGTTCCTGTTGTTCATCATATGTACTAAAGCATGCCAAGTCATAAAAACATTTTCCTAGAAAAGACAATACACACACAGCCTCCACTGTACATTGCATGTAAAATCAAATGTCAGCCCTGTTTTCCAGGCTTAGCTGAATCTCATTCACTGAAGAGTCTTAGAGAGTGCCAAGGGCTGTCAAGATGCCACATCACTGGCTCTGGAGCACCCCAAAGCTCAGTCAGCTGCTAAAATTATGTTAGTATGGAGACAGTGATCTGAAGGACCAGGGGAAAAGTCCTTTCTTCTTTCAACATTTCTGTTGGCCTTGTTTCAAAATGTCATTTTTGGAGGATTTTTTTTCTCCCCCAAACCAGCATTCAGTAGATTAGGATACCTACTGCAATTTAATTAACTTTCAGGCCTTGGTTTCTTTCATGGCTTTTGCTTTGCTCTTATTTTTGAACTTCCATCTTTTAGCATTTTAAATGATGCTGGCTGGGAGCCTGAACCACACTTCATCAAGGGCTGTCAGTTCCTGAGATATCCTCGGTTGAGGCAATGCAAATAATAAGCAAAAAGTTCTCATTTCCTTTATTCTCACCCATAGGCTACACATAAATTCCACCTTATACCCTGAAAAAGCAACCCTTTCATACATGAGGAAGTTTCATTCTGTCACTATGGGTACAGGTGCCGTGGTGTTGCACAGAAAGTAAAAAGCACAAAATGATGATATTTAGTTTGATCATGGGAATTATGTTTTTGGTCTAAGCATATAAAATACAATGAAAATAAACCTCTCCCTAAAGTGAATTATGTCAAAACAGTTCATTGCTGCCATCAAAATTTCACAAGGCTAAAACAAATAATAGAACAGCCATATAATTTTACTTTTTTATTACTATCACAAGTAATGGAGAAACATGATTTTCATTCTTTTCTCTAGATTGTCTTGGTGGCATCATTTAGAAATATCTTGAAATGTGAAACTTGTCCTTTGGCTTTGTTTTATTTTATTTCATTTTATTTTGGTTTGTTTGTTTGTTTGTTTCTCATGTCTTCTACAGAGAAAGAGCAGAAGGAGGAAGAAGAAAATGAAACAAGCACAAAACCATACATCTGAATTTGAAGCATACCTATTTTCTGCCACTCCAGAAAGTCCCCTGCTTTGTAGACATGCAGAGCTATTGACTGATCAGTCACTGTGAAAGTATTAGAAGTCCAAGTTATTCATGCTGGCCTTCCTCTGCTGCCAAAGACAATGACGAATCTCACTTTGGTTTCTAATCAACATACAGGTTGGCCTCTCTCAGTTTCAAATTCTTGCCCACCCTGCTGAAACACCAGTGAAATAAAATATTCTTATGTGTTCAAGAAAGACTGCAGCATACTATATCTCTACATGGCATCCCTAAGGGTGGGAATCTGTGCTAATAGGTAGTATTTATGCTGCAGCTATCAAGATCTAGGTTTGCCCTGTATGTGACATAGAGGTGCTCTTCTGAATATAGGAGCTCCGAAACAGAAAACTGAGCACTTCATAAAGAAATATTTAGCAGTATAAAAGCAAATGTACAGGGTCAGATCTAAGATCTGTCTGGGTGCAGACCACTGCTCTGTGTCTGACAGCCTCTGAAGCTGGCAAGATGGAAAAATGAGAGCAGCAGGCATTTCCCTCTTGCATTTTCACTTGTTATCACCAGCTGGGCTCGAGGGCTTCTTCAGAGCTGGTTTGTGCAGCCTAGTATTTACTGGCCCTAGAAGGATTTTTCTTTCATCAACGCATCTGATCACTTTCAAAGCCATTTCAGTGGAATTGGTAAGGCAGCAGGTTTGTAAACTGTTGAAGTCAGGCCTGAGAGGAATAAGTAAAACCTGAATATAAAAAGGCTACAATAAACCTCAAGTTTCTAACGAAATGAAAGGTTTCAGTCTGCTGCTAAGCATGGCAGACAAAAAGCACTTTAGGGTGGTGAATTGCAACTTTTGTAAAAGGGCGTGTATAACAAAATCTAATTACTTGAAATGCCTTTTTTTTTTTTTTTAAATTCCTGTAGGCACAGTCTAAGGAATTTATATTAAAACCCCCTCACTTTTATTAATTTTAAATGCACATCATTCAGGCACTGAAGTCCCTCCTCTTTCAGTTTTTCTAAGAGTGCAGTAGTGTAATGTAGACTTGGCACTCTCATTGGAAAAGCTAGCTGAACAACACAGGTTGATGAATGTGAACTTCAGTGTCTTCCAGGGCCTTAACAGAGTTTGCACACATTTATCTGAGGGGGAAAGAAAAACAAAAAGACTCAGTACAAATAATATCTCCAAAACCTCCTAATATAGATAACAAACTTAATCAATAAAATATAAGGTTCATTAGCTTTAGTGAGGAATTAAATGTCAAACATAACCAGCACTGCAGGGATGGTGAAATTTCATACAAAAGGAAAAGTTCTGCATGAGTAATATAGAAAAATTTCCTTGTGTCTTCAATATTAGTATCTTAAATATGAAATTAAGAATGTTGGGGAAGGATACAGAAAAAAAAAAAAATAAAAATCAGGAAGCTTTGAAGTGTAAGTTCATTTTAAAATGACACCTTTTTATTTTTCCAGAAAAGGCTGAATCAAGTCTTAGGACCCAAGGATTATGACACTTACGTATTATTTAAAATTAATATTTATGCCAGCCAACAGGATAAAAATATCACACTTTTATGGTCTGCTATAGTAGAGATCTATATGGTCTAATACATAACTCTCTTACAGTATGGTATTACAAGATCTCTATTTTCCAAGCCGCAAGGCTGGTATTGCTTCACAGCACACCATACCATCTATCTTGTTACATTACTCAATATCCACGTGTTTACTGTAATGTTTTCCATATGTTTACGCAATCTCACAGTTTGGGCTGTGTGAACACTTTTTTGTTTGGGGTCGAACTAAGCAAAAAAAAAAGTAAAACACTACAAGAATGTAACCTGAAATTTCACTTGAACTAGCACTGAACCTGAAAGTGAAGGCTTTACTGCATAACATAACAGAAAGAACGTTGTTTCTTTAGTCTTCTTGTTTAAACTTTAACCAAAATTTAAAGATAAATGAAAGATTTTAACTCTCCCATTAAACATCAGAGTTTTGCAAAAGTACTTGGATACTTGCTTTCAAATCAATTCTATACAGTACTTATAGTAAGAGGCAAAAAGTATTTACCTTACATGAGAAAAATGGGTTCATTTAACATAAAGTAAAAATGTTGAAGTGGCATAACTTTCGATACTGCAGTATAAATACGCTATTAATTTAATGTATGTTTGTTTTAAACTAGGTTTGATTACACTGAACTATTTTTTCTCACAAAAACAGCTTCCCCTTTACATCCTGGAGATGATAATAACTCAGTGAGACTGAAAGCTCTCTGGATTTTGGTGATAAATAGGAAAAAAAAAACAAAATAGAATGTGCCATATATGTAGAGATACTTTGTTTTTTGAATCAGTTTCCAGTGATAGATTTATATAATACTCATATTATTTCAATAGTATAAATTCTTTGTGATAAAAATTAAACTCAATATCAATGTTACAATGGAAGGTCCTCAAATGTCCACACATTATTTCTATACGTGTTACTGGAGACATACAATATTTAAACAAGTTGCATAAGGAATGGAAAGACTTATCTGAGTACCCAGGACAAAGATAATGACAGCTGAGATTAACTTTGGTCACAAAGCAACAGACCACTGTAATACCACACGTGGATGCTGGATCATGGTACTATTGCTTATTGGATACAGACATTGAAATAAAATATAATTTTATATCTATTAAACCAATCTGATTGATTTGGTGTAAAAGACAAGGATAATAACGCAAATGCTAACAAC
>JANHGN010010460.1:0-10694 GCA_024605025.1 Megaceryle maxima | reverse complement strand
GTGTTATCACTGCCAGCAGCAGACACTGCCTGTGAAAACAGGCTGCTAACTTCAGAAAGTGCAGTTAGTTAGAAGAATTGAGCTGAAAAGTAAAGAACCAGCTCTATTCTCACCCAAACCAGGACACAGGGACAGGGCATTGACCACCTCTCCAGGCAATATGTTCCAGTGTTTCACCACCCTCATTGTAAAAATTTCTTACTTACATCTAGTCTAAATCTCCCCTCTTCTAGACTGAAACCCTTTTGTAACAGGCCCAGCTAAAAAGACTGACCCCAGCTTTCTGACACACCCCTTGAAGTCCTGAAAGGCTTTACAGATGTCCAGATAGAAAACATCCATAGCTCTTCCCCTATCCACTGAGGTAGTCAGTCCATTGTAGAAGGCCACTAGTTTGATCAGGTAGAACTTGCCCTTGGTGAAGCCATGCTGACTATCTCGAATCACCTCCCTATCCTTCATGTGCCATAGCATAGTTTGCTCCCCTGTATGTCTATTAAAATAGCCCCTTCCATCAAAGCTTTACTGTAATCCTCTGATTGGTAAAGATTTTACTAGGGTAATGCAGATTACATCAGCAGCTTGCTAGACAAGTATGACCTAGTTGTTGTAAATGGGCATTTCACTTTTGCCCCTACTTATTCAGAATAGGACATTCAATCTACTACAGTTGACATGAAGATTCTTTGATCTGATTTTATAATCTCAAAACACCGCAGATTTACAACAGTGAGTGGGCTTAGGGACTTCCATTAAAATCAATGAGACTCTCATGACATGAAATCCCACAGAACCGTTGAAAATTAATTATTCATAATAATAACACATTTCTATTTCCATCTGAGCATTGCAAACATAATTTCCAAGATTAATTAATTATGGTTCAAAAGATGAGCTGTACTAATTAGACAGGCAGCTTTATTTGTGTACACAGAGACAAAGCCAGACAATTCTAGTTCTGTTTAAGGAAATTTCAGAGAAGCTCCTTTTTCTGGGAGTTTCACTGGTTTTGGTGAACTGCTGCTAGAAACAGTGGGAACTATACTGTAAAAGTACTCCAGTGCCTTATAGACATTTTTCTCCCAAACCAAGAATTAAGGCATAACAAGTGGATCTCTGTATGAAATTTGTCTAGGGCTAGGGTTCTTTTTAAGATTTTCTTTTCCACAGAACACAAACCCAAATTGACCTAAGAAAAGTCACAGTGAGTTTGTGGTCAAGTCTGAAACAAAATCCACTAGTCTCTTCAAATCCCCATTCTCAATATTAATAGATAGTCCTTTTTTTAAACACTATTATCTATTCAGATTTGTCAGTTCAGCCTCCCTTCAGATCTGCCTTTTGAATTCTCTATCTTTGACTGTCAGCTGCAATACAGAACAATGTTTGGGTAGGTTTTATGGACCTCAAATTAATTGTTTATCAAGAATTGCCTGACTGAAACACTAAGCTATAAACTGTGTACTCATGAAAAAATATTGGATTTACCCTTTGATTTGTGCAGATGCCCCATATGCAAGTACTGCTGGCTTTATAGATACATAATTTCATAGGTGTTTACTCCCCAGTTCTAGCCACCTGAAAAATCTTTCTATAGTCTCCAGAGAGAATTAAACACTGAATTAGGATTGGGATTAAAAACAAACAGGGCTGGCCCATGTTAAACAAAAGAAAACATTGAGAAGACATGAATCTGAAACCCCAAATCACCCTTCTGGCTAGATGCTGAACCCTAAGCCTTCTACCAGCTGTCACTGTCCACATTTTCACTTTGTGAATAGATGATTGGCCATTTCTTTTGAAACACAGGTGGAGGGAAATGTGAAGGTGACAACTAAATATTGTTTCTGACAGTTGTTTAATGGAAAACACATAAATGGTCTTCAGAACTATGGGGTCTTCCAAAGATCACTGTCCTATTAACTACAGGAGCAACAGCACTTCCTCTGGAGTTTGCCCTTCCAGGACCCAGGAATCTCACATTCATGTTCTTCTTTTATTTGCAAGTGACTCCTTTTCAAATGAATGACAGCAAAATGGTCCTATTCAAGGTTATTATGTTATTATGGTGTCACGGTAAGAAGGCAAGAGATGATGGTTTATGTCTTCTCAAGATGAAGAGGACCTAGAACCTACGTCACCCAATTCTTGTACCTGAAACCTGATTATTAGTTCCTTAGATGGTAAGGTCTTGCACTTCATTAGATGCTTTAGAATTTGAAGCTGTGATTATTTTGTGTCATACTGAAGTCTGGGTAAAACACTAGACCATGTCTAATAAGCCAGAGTCATAAGGAGACACAGTCATCTCTAAATTCCAAATAGACTTAGATATTGAGAAGCTGCAGTTTTCTGAAGGTGTGCAATAATAATTTCCTGCATGTCTATGATAATTTTATTAGATAAAATAATAATAATAAAAAGTCTTCAGGCAGTTTATGACAGTTTCTGAATCTTGCATCTGCCTTGTTTACCTTCTGCCTTTCAGAGAGACAAGATAGCAGCAGTCAGTGAATCAGGTTCTCATTGTGAGAGGCAAGCTGTCCTTTGGCGTCTGCAAAAGCTTTGGATTTACTTTTTTACTTTGGATTTATCAGAAACATAAATAATATCTTGACTCTCCGGAGATGATGGGTCCTAGTTCCTACAAAATTCAGATGTATTTCCTTGCTAATGGAATGTAGTCCACATATTTTTTTCCTTGCTTTCATTGTATAAATAGCTATATTTCACCTTAACACTAATATGTATCTTAGATCTGCACTCAGAACTCTCAGAGAGGGAGTTTCTCGTCAGGGTAGTTTAAGAGTTAAGGTAGTTAAAACATCCTCAACATCTAGCACTTAGTCCTTCTTCAGCCACCAAAAATTCTTTGGAGAATTCTCTCTTTTGGTTTTCTTTCTCCTCTCCTCTCTGTATCATCCTCCTTCCTTTTGTATGTCATTTGCAAATGTCTACTCTCCATTCCAGGTCAGCTTGCTCAGACATGGCTAGATAACATTTTCACACTGTTTTCTAACTTGCACTTACACTGGGAGTAGCCTTCATTCCACATAATTTCTAAAGAAAAGGGAATACTTAGATTATCTCACACAGTGGACTGTGGTTTAGTTCAGATCTAAAGAAGGGGAAAGTTGAAGAAAGACATAATACCTTTTTATTAACATCAGAATAGCTTTGCCCATACTTTAGAAATTAAACAAATGTATGTTGAGGCTTGATGAGGCTCTGAGCAACCTAATCTATCTGAGGATGTCCCCAGTCACTGCAGGGGGTTTGAACTAGATAACCTTTCAAGGTCCCTTACAACTTGGGGCATTCTATGATTCAGTTGTATGGTTTTATAGATTTATTTAGTTTATGCAAGTTATTATATTAACACATAACTACAAAATCAACAAGCTGTGTGATTTTTGACTAAATATCCTCTCCTGGAGTAATAACAAATTCCAGTTAGTACTTTGGAATGACATTAAACTGGGGACAAAGAAGTCACATTCTAAAATGACAATCTTACTTTGTTCTGGTAAATAAAAAATAGTGCCACTGGGGACTTGATAAACTTCAGCTTGTCTTAAGCATTACAGTATTTACCTCTGCAGCTACCTAAGTGTACTTGCAAATCAGGGAGTTTGTGATGCAAGCCCTGAGATTATCTTTTACTTGTGGTTGCAAACCCAGAAACACACCTGCATAAACAAAGGCTAAGCTTCAAAAGGCTGTGGAGGTAACTTTGCCAGCAATAATGCTTTTGTCTCTCCTTATGTTTCTGTGCCTTAGAATATATCGTGCATTCACAACTGACTAACTTAATGGCAATGCACCACTGTAAATTTAAAATATTTTTTTTATTATCAGTTTAAGTCACAAACATAACATTAAACTTTTTTGTGTCTGACTTATTAGATTTAGAGTGTTGGTGCACCAGTTCAAGGTAACTAAACAGCTTTATTATATCAGCAACAGCCTTGCAAGATATCCTCATTGTATTCTGAAGGACTTAATTTAAGGAGAAGATATCGTCAAACATTCTATCTTTTTTTTTTTTTCTATTTTAGAGAGCCATAATCAGATAAATAGTGAGGAGACACAAAAGGAGAACTCTAAGATCCTACGGGAACAAGAGCAAGAGCCCTATCCTTAATCTAATGGGATGTATTTCAGTATAGTGTACAAAAAAAAATAGGTATTCTCTTTGTATTAACAATACAGCAATCTCAGGAGCACTAGTCCATGTAGCACACTGTATATTTATGCCTGTTTGTCAAAAGTTTTTAGACACTATATCATTATTACAAATGTTCACAGCAGTTCATCAAATAAAAGAGGGATGATTTTATAAATGAACCCCCTTTGAATCAAATTTTTAAAATGCCATATCCTATCTTCAGTGGAAGCACAAGCTCCACTTTAATAACTGAGTGATAGCATGTAGACCACAACAAAAACAAAAGAAGCAAAACTTCTACTCTTTCCATTGTAGAGACTTGGTAAATGGAGACTAAATAAACCATTTTGTTGCTAGATTCAGAAACCTCACAGCTCTAAGTGCAAAATGAGAGAAAACTGCTCTGCAATCGAAAGTGAACAATAGATTTAAATAGCACTGAAGGAATGAAAATAGCTGGCTACAAGCCCGGAAACTATAAATAGTACTAAGCTTGTTCATCATAACTCCACTGATGATGACAACATCATCAGAAAATGAAATCAAAACAGAAAAGGAATAAAGGTAATGCACCTCAGGAATGAAAGGCCAAGCTTTTCCAGAGCAAGATACTCAAGTTAGACAAGAATCCTAGGGTGGAAAAGCAGTAATGGTGACTAATAATACATGAGTCCTGCTATGTAACAATGTCAGGGAAGGAGGAAGGAAGAAGGAAAAAAAATTTAACTGGTCCACTGTAATATTAGTCTTATTGATGCAGCTTCCCAATTTTTAACAGAATGCTGAAGTGATAAATATTATGTCATTTGTCTTGAGCATTATGAATATGGTATGTGATTTATACAAACAAAACCTTTCACTCAGCACAGAAGTTATGACATACCCGTCCTTCCTTTTTTCATGCAGATCCCTTTAACTATCAAACAAAACCAGAAATAACATCAATATTACACAGGGAGGGGTGTTATTATTTTGTTTTTAGGTTTTCTTCATTGAGCTAAAGAACATGGAACCAGAAACTCTGCAGAACAATGTGATCATTAACATGAATAAAAATAACCCAAAACAATATGTCTATATGGAAACAGCTGATGGAAGAGAAACAACTGTAAAAATACAGCATGACTGAAAGATCTAGAGAAAAAAATCAATTCACACAGATGGAACATAGAGTATATAGAATATGCTCAAAATAAAACAAACTAGAAACATGTTCCAGTGCTATGATAATCATTATCTCAAATCCAGAGAGGTATCATGGTGACTTATCATCTACAGTCATTAATTTGAGCAGATGATTTAATCTTCTATGATTCCCAGTTGATTTCTGAAATCCTTGCTCCTTTTGAGATGAAACTTATTCTACAATAATTTCTGAAGGGCTATTTTCAAAGTGAGACACTGCTTAACATGAGAAAAGGCGATGGATTCTAGATGTCACTATTCAAAGACACATGATTTGTATGATTGAAACCCTTCCCCCACCCAGTGTTCCTCCTATGGAAATAAAATAATAAAATAAAATATAATAAAATAATAAATAGAATAATGAAACCCCAAATCAGAAGGAAAGTACGGTCAGTCTCAAAAGGATGCTCTTTCATCATCACTCTGAGCATCTATCCCTTACCCCAGCACTTCAAGGCATGGTATTTTCATGAAGTACTTGACAGTGTTAGCAGTTTGTTACATTGCTGCTGAACGGCTAAGCAGGTGTTGGTGATGCGAGAAGGCTGTCTTCTCCTCTCACCCACCCGCATGCATACATCCATGGACCTTGATGAGCTGCACCCACGAGTGCTGAGGGAGCTGGCTGATGTTGTTGCTCTACCACTCTCCATCATTTTTGAAAGATCATGGAGAACAGGTGAGATGCCTGAGGACTGGAGGAAAGCCAGTGTCACTCCAGTTTTCAAAAAGGGGAAGAAGGAAGACACTGGTAATGAGTTAGAAGAGTGGACAGTGAGATGGGTTGAGAACTGGCTGAACAACTGAGCTCAGAGGATTGCGATCAGTGGTGCAAAGTCCAGCTGGTGATGTGTAAGTAGTGGTGTTCTCCAGGGGTCAGTTCTGGGTCCAGTCTTACTCAACATCTTCATCAATGACCTGGATGAAGGGATAGAGTGTATTCTCAGTAAGTTTGCCAATGATACTAAACTGGGAAGAGTGGCTGATACACCAGAAAGTTGTGTTGCCATCCAGTGAGATCTGGACAGACTGGAGCCGGGTAAAGGCAAAACTCATGAAGTTCAATGAGGATAAGTGCAGAGTCCTACACCTGGGGAGGAACAACACCATGTACAGGTACAGGATATGGGTAGACCCACTGGAAAGCAGCCTCATGGAGAGGGACCTTGGCATTCTGGTGGACAATGTTATCCATGGAACAGCAATGTGCCCTTGTGGCTAGGAAGGCAAATGTCATCCTGGGATCCATAAAGAAGAGTGTGGTCAACAGATTGAGGGAGGTTCTCCTCCCGCTCTACTCTGCACTATTGAGACCACATTTGGGGTATTTTGTTCAGTTCTGGTCTCCCAGTTCAAGAGGCACTGGAAATACTGCATCTCTCTTGTCCAACGGATAGCTACAAAGATGATGAAGGGACTGGAACATCTCTCTTATGAGGAAAGACTGAGAGCCATGGGACTGTTTAGCCTGGAAAAGAGAAGAATGAGAGGGGATCTTATTAATGTTTACAAATATCTGAAGGGTGAGTGTCAAGTAGAAGGGGACCGTCCTTTTTCGATGGTGCCCTGTGAGAGGATGAATCTGAAACACAGATTCTACCTCAACATGAGGAACAATTTCTTCACTGTGAGAGTGGCAGAGCGCTGGAACAGGCTGCCCTGTTGTGGAGTCTCCTTCTTTGGAGACTCTTTTGGACCCACCTGGATCTGTTCCCTTGTGGCATGCCTTAGGTGTTCCTGCATTGACAGAGGGGTTGGACCCCTACTATTCTATGATCCCTCCTCTCCCAGTTTGGAGAAGGTCAAAATGACAGATTGCAAAAAGTAGGAAACTGAGTAGAAGCCAACCATTTTGGACAGGTGAGATTACTTAAATGGTACAGAACCTTTTTAATTAACCCATTCATTCAAAAGGGAAGGGGTTTGTCTTTAGAGAGGACTCATTTTCGATTGGTAAAAAAAGAAAAATCATGTAAGCAGATGCAGTCTTCAAATCTGAATTACAAAAATATTTAGATAAAATTTCAGAAGACCCTCTACTATCAACCATGTTGCTATTTTGTGACAGATTAATGAAGGAGATTTCTGAATACGCCATGGATTTGTAGTCATATTACTCTCTGTCCCACATGCCTTTACTCTGAAGATAACTGTCCCTTACTGGAATTGTCACTAGGAGAGTGTCCAAAAAAAAAAAAAAAAAAAAAACCAAAAACCCTTTGGCCTGAAAGTATAAGCTTTAGGCTCTTTTTTCACTCAGAGAGCTTCTTCAGTACATTGTAATATGGTATCAGTCTTATGAAACTATCTAAATGAACAACCAAATGAAATGTCAAATGAAAAAAGTAAGACACATTGGGTAACATACAATATTTGAAATTAAAGTAACATAAAGTATCATTTGTCTAGAAAGAAAACTTCACTTCTGGTAATAAAATATTTTTATAATGGCCTCCCTTAGTAATTTTAAATAACTGCATTAATAAAAATTGAGATATGATCCAACAAACTATTTTAAAAGAAATTTAAAATACTGATGCCACATGTATACAAATGCAATGGATTGAAATTTGTCTTTGCTCCTAGGTGAGGTGAAGAAGCCCAGATTTCCTGGCTTAACAGAAGCATTCCTGATAAAAACATAATAAAATGGACTGAGGAGCATATTTATGTTTCTGGAATTCTTCAGGCATTGGCATAGTTTCACTCCTGGTCTTGTACAGAGTGCTCATAGAGCTGTTCTAAATAATGGCTAAAGCTGAACAGGTTCAAATAGCTGCTCTAGCTACTAGAAATCAGCTCAACATATTAGCAGTTGGACCTGATGATGTAAAAGGTTTCTTACAACCAAAACAATTCTATGCACCAGTTCTCCTTGTTGCCAGCAGAAGCTGAGGTAGCTTGGGCAGGTATCTTAAAGTCATTGCACATACCACTTAGTGTCTAGGTAAAAAATGTCATCAATGCCTTGGTTTGTAGAGTATTCTTGAGGGAACATAGAGTGGGTTAAAATGATAAAATGAGTGTGTCTCTAAACAGAGAAATACAAGAACATTTTACTTTCAAAAATATTCTACAAAGCTGTAATCTAAATATTATACATAAATACTTCATCTAAAGTGATTAACATAATACTAAGTGCCAAGTTGTGAAAGCTAGAAATCTATACCTTGTTCCTATCATTCTATCATTTATGGCAAAATAATGTTGATACAATGCCCTAAGAGCAAGACAGTGTCATTATGAATTATAAAGGCTGCATATATTTTCCAGGACATTGATCTACTTATGGTGAAAAGAAAAAAAAAAAAAAAAAAAAAAAGGAAAAAAAAAAAAACAAAAAAAACATAAAATCAGCCAATGTTCTGGTGTAAATTTTACAGAGCCAGACAATCCTTAAACTTTTAAGAACAGTTTAGGAACCTTTAATTCTCCCCACCTCCTAGAAATGATGGCAGCTTGCCAAAGAGGAAGAGATTTTCTGCTAAGCCTTTGCTTTCACTGTATTCCACCTACCAGATCTTCCTGCCAGAGGCATCAGTAGGATTTGAAAGAAAAGGCTGTGGGCCACAGATAGAAATTCAATACTTTTGGGGAGAAAAAGATAAGCCCTAGGAGCTCTGTGTTTTACTGCTCTCTTCACTGTGGAGAGTGGCACTTGATGTGATCCTCACTGTTGAGCATGACACAATGCATTTCAGAGCTGAAACTATTGGACTGTAGATAGATTTTGCTTTAGGGTGGAAATAGGTAGTGTTCTAGAATCAAGAAAATAAAAAAAAAAATGACGGGGATGTTGATTCTTCACAAAGGAAATAAACCAAACATAATACAATAGAGTTGGAGGCGTGCTGCACTACCCCCACTTTACGTACACATACATACACATAAAAAACCACTTTAGTTCGTTAGTTTAATATAAAATGCAGAGTATCTGTTGGCATGAAAGCCTTGTCACTAGTTTGTGAATTGCATTAAGTCATCTCACCTGGGGCTTAGTATTCACCAAATATTAAAAAAAAAAAGGAAGACTGAATCCTTTTTGTGTAATTTAGCATTCCATTCTAAGCTGTAGAAACTTATAAAAAGGTACTACTTTAATTAATTTAATCAAGTTAATCACATTGCATTGTTGATAGGTGCAGAAATAAAACCTGCTTATTTGGTTTCAGGTAATCATACTCAGTGTGTCATGACCTCATAATTTCTTTTATAGGAAAGAAACGCACCTGCACACAGAAATGCACAGCTCTGAGTAGAAATGCTCTGACAATATGTGTTGCTTTCAGGTATGACTAGTTATTTGAAGAGCTAAAAACACCTATAAATAGGGCTCAACAGCCTTTCCTACTGATTCAGGGAGAGGCATTTGTATACATTAAAAAATTGTCATAAGTTTGAGGTTAAAAAAGCCTTAGAATAGGAAGGAAATACAGATTATACAGAAAGTTAAGACTCTAAGGAAAAAAAGCAAGCACAGTCATGTGTCAATGTTACACAAAGGACAGGGGAAAATACAGATAACTTTAACATACATGGAAGAAAGTGTTATTGAAAAAGCAGCTCTTTTCTCCTAAGTGAAGAAGACAACAAATGCACCACAGCTTAAAAACACAGGATACAGATCTTCATTTCTGAACTCCACAAATATTAGAAAAAATTTTCTGAGGTATTTGCACAGCTGTCATGATGACTAAAAGGGAAAAATAACAGCCTACACATATTCGAAAGGTGTAAACACCAATGAGGAAAGAGTACACACCAGGAGTATAATGACAGTGTCTCTGTAGTTTAGCTGTAAGTAATGAGATGCTGTTAAGATCTGCAAAATGTATATTCACAATTTAGAAATTCCTAATCATGGCATTGAACGCATTTGGAACAGCAGCCTGGAAAGTGCTTCTGGTCAGTTTATGACTCTCTTCTTTCATGCTAAGGCTAATCTAAGTTGCACAGATCATTTGAGCTTCCAGTCAGCAGTCAGTCCACCATCAGAAAAAAAAAAAAAGAAAGAAAGAAAAAAAAAGTGGTTTAGTGTCACCATTTCTATGAGTAGAAGCTGAAAAGTTTAAAAATTAGTGAAGGTGAGGCGTTAACCCAATGTCCAGTCTGTTCTATTTTATCTTTTATGACTTCCCTAACTGTATCAAGCTTAAAAGTGCAGCTGAATCCAACGTTTCAAAGCAGCATTCTTTGCAGATGAAACATTACCCTCTTTCTTTCAATGCCAGATTTCCATTCTGCTTTAACATTTAATTATGCTAGAAGATGTTATTTCAAGAAGCTGTGGGTTTGAAACTGCTTTATTTATATAAAAAAATTATATTTGTCATTAGCT
>JANHGN010010459.1:142841-156995 GCA_024605025.1 Megaceryle maxima | reverse complement strand
CGCAAAAGAAAAAAAAAAAAAAAAGGATCTTTAATGGTAAAAAAGAAAAAAAAAAAAAAAAAAAAAAAAGAAAAAAAAAGAGAAGTGGAACTTCTGTATGCACAAAGAAAAAATTGCACAGCTCTAAACTAGAGGGATATGTTGCCCCTAAGAGTAGAAATATAAAGTGTGGGGGCAAAGTCGGGTGGACTAATGGGAATAAGTGTACTGAAAAGGCAATTATTATATGCAAGATAGAAGCAATTCAGAGAGCTTACTGTGTTCAAACCAGGAAGGCCAGGAAAACACCCTCCCCAGCATGCTAAAAGAACTGGCCCATGAAATCGCAGGTCTAGTAGATGGGATTTTGAATAAACCTGTCCAATCACTGGGGGTTCCTCTGCCTGGATAATAGCAAATGTAGTACCCATATTTAAGAAAGAGAGGGAGAGCGATCTAGGCAGCTATGGGCTTGTATTTTTTTCCTCAAGGGCATAAATGGATTCAGAGCAAATTATGTCAGAAAGAATAATTGAAGACATAGAATAGAAAATGGGATATAGTGCAATATGCCATTATCAAAAAGAGATTGTGCCAGACTAACTCGATATCTGTCTTTGATAAGGTAACTGATGTTCTAGACAAGGGAAAAGTAGTAGATCTTCTCTATCTATACTTCATTAAAATCTGGTGTGGTGCCACCTGGGAAATTATTAGTTAAATGAGGGAAGATGAGGATTAGTACAAGAATTGTGAAGTGAGTAAGGAATTGGTGAAAGAGGGGAAGGAGGCAGCTATACTGAAAGGAGATTGCTAGGTAAGTTCTTACACCTTGGTCTTGGGACCCATGTTTTCAATGGTGACTTTTGGCCTAAAGTTAGCAGTGGATTAACAGGCAGCCTCATCAATGACTAGAATCACCAGAACATCACACAAGGTTTTGTGGGGATTAAGCCAACAGGAATGGGAGGGAATGAAGAGGAATCAAATGGAAGACTGCATATTTGGGCACTGTCAGCAAGAGTTCCACCTGCACACTGGAAGCTTATCAGTTTGAAACAGGAAAACAGAAGACTTGCTTGTAGCAGTCAATCAACACACAACTATGAGCCCACAACTTGAAACAGCATGATAGAGGTAAATGAGTTCTTAGGATGTGCCAGGGGAGAAGTGCTTTCTATATACAGGGGAGCACCATAGTGGTTGTACAAAGGAGGTATAGACATCACCTGGAACAGTTGGTGTCATTCTTGTCAATCATTTTCAGGAGAGATGTATTAAACCTAGAGCAAATACCAACACAGAAAATGTGTATGATCAGGGAATGGCAAGCCCATCATGTCAGAGGAAATGAGACAGCCCTGTTCAGTCTAGGCAAAAGGAGACTGAGGAGATAAAATTATTCTCTGTAAACACATAATTGTATCAAACACAAGGGAAGGAGAAAAGCTACTTTAACTGAAGTTCACTGTTCTCACAAAATTCATGAGCTAAACTTGTACTGGGAATTAGATGATTTCTGTCCATCAAAGGAGAGTAGTCTTTTTCAATGGTTACTGTAGGGGCAAACAGTATAAGGTGCTATGGTCATACCATGTTGAGGGATGAGACTGATGTGGTGAAGTCAAGAAGCAGAGCTCGGTGCCTCAGGAGGTCACTTTCTGCTATCATATCCTAGATAGGCTGGCGAGCAATTTCAGGACAGTTGTAATTAATGCCTGGATCCCAAGGAGCTGTATTGCTGCCAGTAATATCTATCAGCATATAAAAAGGTGTTGTATCCATGTCTCCCCTCCTTGGGCTGTGGCACTCTTCCCCTTGCCTGCATGTACAGACAGGGGGATGAATGGTGGTCTGAAGCAGTGCCAGAAAGGTGGGCACAACACTGAAGACAAACTCAGAGCCCCTGCTTACCATACCAAGAGGAAAAGGCAGCAGGATCTACCTCCTTTCCCTTGCTCCTGAGATCTGTGGTCATTAACAAGTACTCATGACATCTCTTTCTCATCCCAGTTATGAAAGGTATTGCTTCCTAATGGGAGTGGACTGGAGGGTGAGGTTGCAGACCTCAAATATGGTCCAGTAAACTCTCCTACAAACTGTGCTGGTTCCCTGGGATGGGATGGAAGAAGGTGTTTCATATCCATGATGGTACCAGAGGCTGCATAGGGACTGAGGTGCTGTAAGCAGTCCAGATTTCTAAGAAGGACAAGGAACAGAGATTTATACCTCCTTTCCTCCCGAAATCAGGCTCTCCGTGTATGTGAAACAGTTAAGGCAATAAGAGAGCTGTTGATGGAAAAGAGATCCACCATCCTTTGTGGGGATAGCAGGAGGAATATCCACCCCATTGCCTTGTGCCCTCAGAGGGAAATCCCACCTCAGCAAACCTGCCACTACCAGTAGTGGCATCAGTACTGACTGATGGTTCTCCTGTACTGGTTGGTGACTCTTTGCTGAAACTAGTGTAAACATCACAGGTTACATTGCTGAGAACAGTTGCTCCTTCTATCCTCCATCCCCCAGGGATTTGCTCCTGTCATCCCCTTGTTTTAAGCTAGTGAAGAGAGTATCACAGCCGCTCTTAGTCAAAAGCAGAGGGGGTGGAGGCCCATCTGGGCCCTTGGTTTGATTTTATATTTATGAAACAGCTTAAATGTCAGCTTGAGTGAAAAATGACACCTTCCCAAGTTTCTCATATTAATGCCCGTGGCTGCCACTGGTTTCTTTAGGAAGGCAGATTGTGGTTTTTCCTCTCTCTCTCCCCCAAAGGCTGAAGGGAAAGATGAATTGGACTGATAGATGAGACTGCAACTGCCGATAAACTGCTTTGCTGACAGGAGAGGGAGAGGGAAATGAGGGGTGGCCTAAACTGAGGAAGGAGGGAGGGAAGAAGGGAGGGAGAGGAAAGAGAGATAGGAGAGGATAGCCTGTATTGCAGAGAGCTGTGAAGAGTGGTCTAAACTGAAGGGAGAGAGAGATGGCGAGGGAAGATGGTTGACTGTGCGGAGAAGAAAAAAGAAATAAACTGGCACATGCTAAGATGAGGAAGATGCAATGAGAAAAAAAAAAATCGCATGCAAAAAACTACTATGTAAGCACTAATTATACATGACAATGTGTATAGGCAAAAAGAAATAAATAAAAATAGACCCACTACCAGCAGAGAAACCTTCTATTGGGTCTGCGCTAAGCACTGCACTGGGTTGCTTGAGGCTGTAGATCATTGGAGGGCCTTCTTCTGCTGATGCAGAAGACATACTGCTGAATGCTGAAGAGACACCCCTGGTGGAGCTGAGCCAGCCAGTTCTGGGACATGGCAAGCCACCTGGGTACTGTGCTGCAAGCATGGTTAGCTAGCCAGGGCCATTCTCCCAAGAGCTCCTCTCTACATGTCTGTGCACTGATATGGACAACTGATCTTCCTTGCTTATAACTTGAGTATCTACACATTTCATGGTGAAGTTCCAGTGGATGTGGATTGTTTTCCCCATCTGCCTGAAGGGGCTGGAACAGAAGGTTCACCTCCCCAGGACTAGGTTAGAAGGCTTCTGCCTGAAGCCAGCTGAGCAAGCAGGTTAGATGGGCCAGGCTGAACCTCTCCAGAAAGTTAAGTGAATATTAAGAAAAGAGCCCTGAGTTCCTTGGAAAAAGAAAATGACCTGATATTATCCCTGGGAGAAGTTTGATACAGGTTCCTTTTAATGACAAACCCAGAACCTGTTGGGCTGAGTCTGAACAGCATTGCTGGAAATGAGGATACAGGAGCAGAGAAACACTGGGAAAGCAGAGCAGGGCAAATACCTTGTCTCTTGTGCAGATGTGAGGGGCCAGGAAGTGGAGGATTTTTTTTGGCCCTTCTGGGCTAGTTCTTGAGGGACTTAATCTGTCCTAGATACAAGAAAAGTGAGGGCTCACTGTGAGTATGCTGAGGTAAGGACAGACTCTACTGCATTTGTATTCCAGGGGAGAGATGCACCTGTCTTTTTCACCAGGAGTCGCTGATGGCAGTCTCCAAAGTCACCTGTGGAGTCTAGTGCTCTCGGCACTAGCATCTGCTCCCTTTTCTGTCGCTGAAGGCTTCTGGTTAGTTTGCTGGTTGTTTTTTCCTTTAACCGAGAGATGTCTCTGAAGTCTCATTCTGTCTGGGTTCACAACGCTCAGTACCTCTATCAGCTGTTACAGTGTTTTGAGCATTATTCTTGGCAATAGTATATCACTCACTTTTCAGCTTTTCAGTCAGTTCTTGTCACTTTTTTCTCCCCGATTGAGATAGTAAAAAGTCTGCTTCCATTTCATCTTTATCCCCTGTGGTCAGCTCTGTTTACAGACTCACTGCTTGTTTTTTTTTTCCTTGGCAAAGCCTTTTCCTGTGGTCTAAATCCCTTGTGCTGCTGGGGATCCAAGTCCCTCTGTGCTAACTCTTTTGTGACATTCCTCAGCTCTGTTTCATTTCCCTGTTTAATCATCCTCCTTCTTTTTGTGGGTCGTGCTAGATTGGTTCCTGACACCGCATTTATATACCATCTGCTGACTAATAACATGCAAGGCCTTGGTTTCCACTAATAACAAGCCAGTCTAGTTTAAGACTATTTAGATACTGAACATTGCTTTCCAGAGAGGGGCATGCAAGCCGGAGCTGAATGCTTCTCTTGTCATCTCTGTGCTTGCCACACAAGCTCTACTTTTTAACAACATAAAGGACTTGTTCCCTCATATCTTTGTTCCACTGCTAAATTCAAGTAGATCTTTTTATTCCCTCAATGCTTGAAAGGCCATATCCAAGTTCCAGGAGAAGGTCTCACACCTTTATGAGGCTCAACCCAGCTGGGGAAAGGGGAATTGCCTTTTTCTCTATTGAGGGGTCCTGACCAGACTTTCAGTGAAAAAGCCTACTTCTGAACCAGGCAACTAGGTATGTCTCAGAAAATTTCCCTGATGTTGAGGTTGCCTGACCTGCAGTTCCCTGCTTTCATGCAACAAAGCTCTCCTGCCTTCCAGACCAAAGTGGCTATGTGCATGCTGCATATGGGAGAGGATCCTTGTCCCATGCTAAATCACAGGCTGTGCCCAAGGAGTCCTCTGGGATGTTGCTGGCTAGCCAGGGCCAAAACCATGCCAAAAGCCACTCCGGCAATTTGGCAATCTGGACAGCTGTGTTCCAGTTACTGGGAGTACTAACTGTACCTATTTAAGTCACTAGCCAGAAAGAAGATGATCCATTTGCTTCACAGCACCCAGAACTCTGAGGCTTGATACCAGTTTACAACTTAGTCCTGGCACTAAAGCATTATACCAAACTGAAATCTTCGACTCAGGATCAAGATTTCAAAATCCATACTTGACAAGGACAAGTGAGTGATTCCCAGGAGCTGCATCCTACCTCCTTGTTCATCCTGCTGTACCAGTGACCTCAGCAACTTTCTTGGGAAAGCAATCAGTTGAGAGTGCAAATTAGAAGGGTTGGAGAAGGAGCGTCAAAGCAAAGAGAAGGATCACATTTAAGTTTATTTTCTCAGAAAAGCTTCTCTCACGTGACTTCATGGAAGAGTGAAATCCTCTGCTTGGAGACAGCGTCATGTTGGCTACTAGCAGGTTGTAGCATGCTGGAAGGACGCACTGTGCAAGAGGTGACTGTCTAATCCAGTGACACTGGGTAACTGGCAGTAAGGCTGCGTGTGGTCCAGATCCAGATATAGTTCTGAGGTATATACCTTCTCCCACAGATAGTGGCCAGAGGGTGGCAGGAGGTTTTGTCTCAAGATTTCCTTCTTTCCTAAGCCTCCCTTTCCTCCATACCCTTTCTGCAGACCTGTAATTATTCACTGTTCCCACACAGCACATGCCTGGCTCCCTGCAGGACCAGGGAATTAGAGGCGCTAAGTGCTGGAAGGAAGTGCCAGGGCTGCAGCCAGGGAGCAAGCGAGGAGCTAATTCTGGGGATGAACACTCCTGGGCCCCCTGCTCTCCCAGCAATCCTGGCCGGTAGCATCTGCTATGAGCAGCCAGGGAAGCAGGCAGGCTCCTGCTGTCTCCAGGTGGAGCTTTTACTCTAGCTCCCACAAGGCGCTGGCTGAGTGCGGCAAAGGAAGCAGCAAAGCACAATGTGAAATTACCTCAGCGCTTGAGCACAGGAGTCCTAAACAAACCCCAGCCTGATGCTCAATCCCTATCACTCAAATCCTAATTAAACACCCACCAGTAATTCTTCTGTTAACCCTCTCCAGTCGGGACCGAATCAGTGTCATCTGAACTGGGCCTTTGGACTCTTCATGCTTCTGTTCTGGATCCCCTACCTACAGGATTAATTAAAGTGACCCAGTTTACAACTGGGAAGGTGACAAAGAGCAGCACTCTGCTCCTTCCCACATGGGCCCTTTTAATAACTGTTGACAGCACTGGCAATATTGCTCTGCACTTTGGGGAGGAGGGGAGAAGATCCGCAGGTGGACCTTTTCCCATCACCTTTTGCATTTAGCTCTTTCTTGTAAAAAAAAAAAAAAGAAAAAAATAAAAAAAAAAAAAAGAAAAAAAAAGTGCTCTGTGGCTTTTTACTTTTGGGGCAAGTTGACACTGGCATGGGAACTCATGGAGAAGAGTGAGCCTGCTGTCTAAAATTGGTTTACAGGTGGGAAGGCCCCCAGGGTATCAGCTGCCTCCTGTTTCCTCTTGGTAAGTGAAGGAACACAAGTGTCATCTGGCCAGAAACAGGTCAGGTATTTTTGTTACAATGGCCTTTTGTCAGAAATGAGCTTTCACGTGATGCCTTGAAATTGGGATGTCATCACTGATGTTTTTATTTTATTGATTGGGGGAAGGGAAATGGATAAAAGTGCAAATGAAAGAGAACTAGGATAGAGGAAAAAGGTTAGACACCATTTAAGCAGTATACATGATTGTTTTCCTTTTTTAAAATGACTCCGTCATTGAGAAATAAACCTATCTTAATAAAAATAAAGGATTAAAATTAAATATAGTTATAATTTCGTTATAACTAGTGCTCTTACTGACCCAAAACGTTACATCTGAATTTTTCTGCTCTATTTAAAAACAGATTTTACCCAACTCCAGGCACCCTTTTCTTTTGTGGTCATTCCTCCTCCCCTTTCTGCAGCTTTTGGCTCTGGAACTATTTGTTTTAGGAAGCCATTTACCTGCTCTAGAGAACAGACCATATTTAAAAATGTGTTTATTAGGATATTTGCACCTGCTAGAGGTGACATATAAATTAACCAGGATGTTATACTAAAGCCTGGTCTGGATTAAGCCACTATCATACATAGGGAAGAGAAGAATGCAGTCATATTGGGAAAGCAGTAAGGAACAACCTGTTGTTTTGTCACTGCTGAAAAGGAACACTAAGTCTGTGACTTGGTAGTCTTTTGGGATCGCTCTCAGCCTTGGCTATAGGTCTCACTAGGATCCAGTTTTGCAAGCCTCTCTGCATGTTCACTAGGTTGAGAGTCTCTCCTCTTCCAGGCTCTGCACTGTTTCCTTGAACACAGAGATGGGGCTGCAAGGGTGTGTAATTTCATATGACTTGTTCTAGTATTAATATCTCCATGTGCAGCAGTCATTACAGTGAGAATAAACTGTTATTTTTTATTTTAAATGGTTAATATTCATCAAATGTTTATGAAAATACTTAACCCATAATGATGACAAACACAGTGCCTAATAAAGATGGAAGTGAAGATCCTCTTTGTGAATATGTAATCAGAATAGTAAAGAAAATTACATTAAAAAGACTTCATTATGCTATTAAATGTGTGAAATGACTTTTTCTTCTCCATTTTAATTTTAGCATATTTCTTTTTTTTCTTTTTTTTTTTTTTTTCTTTTTAAATATCTATGACACTTTCATAAGACAAGTATATGAAGAGGCATTGGCTGCTGTAACAAGAACTCTGACTGGTGGCATCCATCATTATCATCTAGATTTTCTTTTCATTTATCATTAAGAAAAATCAACACCATTTCTACCAATGATTGTCTTTTTTTTTTTTTCTTTATTTTTCTTACAGAGAGAGATATTCTTATTACTTCTACAAATGCAACACATGGTTTCAAAACCCTTTGTAAAGCTGCAGGCTCAGAGACATTAAAAGCCCCCCAAAGAAGGGGCTTACTGGTGTGCAAGTTACGTGTACACCTATTTTTGTCTCACACCCTGGGGCTTGTAATTTTCATCTCTGGAACTAATAGGGTGAATCTCTATTGTTTGAAATAAGGAAAGTAAGGGCTTCTGATTTACAGCTTTACAGCTGTGTGCTGATGCATGCAGGCAAAACCAGGTCAAACTGTAGGTGGCATGTTTCACCTCCTAGGAAGCTGCCCAAAACTTCACATGACCAGACCAGTCCTAAATGGCGTGCAAGCTCCCATCTAGCTGAGACTCATCTTGCTGATGCCCATCTTACACTATAATGGTAAATCCCTACAGACTGAAGGAGGGAACATGGTTACCTATGTAGGGGACGTGACAGACCACGTGACAGACCAGGAGATGGCAAAGAAAAGATGTCATTGAGCACAACCTTGGTGACAAAAAAGGGTTCTTGAGAAAGCACAAATCTAGATGTACCCAAACGCCTGGAAGTTCCCCAGCCTGCAACGCCCAGACTTGCTGAGGAGAAGCTCTGTGTGGCTCCATTTTTAAAGGGCAGCACAGCACGTGTGCTCCCAGGGGAGACTCGTGAAGCAATCAGTTACAGCTTGCTTATAAGAAGCAAGGAAAAGAAAAAAAAAGTATTTATTTTAGTTGTGTGCTAATTGCAGTGTTAATTTAAACAATTAATGTTAGCTTTTGGCAAGAAACTTCAGCATCTCTGTATTTAACATGCACCTTTATTACAACAGCGCTTCAAAACAAAACATGTTCTCTTCTATTTAGGCTCTTCATTTGTACTCATCTCCATGGCAGCCAAGTATCATACACCTCTGCTGCATTGTGTGGGTGCTGGACTCTTCTTGCAAGTAACAAGCAATAGGACAAGAGGAAATGGCCTCAGGTTGCACCAGGAGAGGCTTCCATTGGACATTAGGAAAATTTCCTTCACCAAAAGTGTTGTCAAGCACTGTAACAGGCTCCCAGGGAAATGGTGGAGTCACTGTCCCTGGAGGTATTTAAAAGACATGTAGTTGTGATGCTCAGGGATATGGTTTAGTGGTAGACTTGGAAGCGTTAAGTTAATGGCTAGACGATGATTTTAAAGGTCTTTTCCAACCTAAATGGTTCTATGATTCTATGATCATCCAAGGCATGTCCCCTGTATCTAGGGAGCAGGTATGTCTGCTCTTATTAAGACTTTTTCTGAGAAGTATTAAAACTGTCTCTGGACCTCTTCCCCTTTTTGGTAAGGTAGGATTGCCAAATGCCAAATCTGATGGGTCCCAATTTATGAAAGATTTGAAGATCACTACATTTTTTGTCAGATGTGTATTTTCAGAAATATGGCCTCTGTTGTGTGAGGACATTGTGTCCTTTCGCAGCATTGTCCTGCTAGCTGTCTTTCCAAAGCTCAGAAGGAGCTTTGATGGGAGGTGAGGCAAGTAAAGGTATTCTTTGGATAAACAGCTTGTGAAGAAGGCTTGAAGAGTTATGAGGGGGAGGAGGGTCCACAAATCAATCCTGTAATGAAGAGACTTCCCAATCAAAATGTGATCAAAGAGGCAGCTGTCTACTCCTTTCCATCTGAAACAGCTGACAAATGGTTATTTTGTGTTTGCAATTACAGTTCTCTGAATGTGATAAATTATTGTGATTATTCCTAAATATAGGACTTTTACTTGTATAATTAATACATAGAAGAGAATATCTGATAAGTGGTAAGCTACATTCCAGTTCCATTTACACTATAGTAGTTCTAGAGTAGCTCCAACTGTTCCTGTTCACGGAAAGCTGCTGTTAAATTGAAAGGAGGTGGTAGAGAGGTGGGTGCTGATCTCTTCTCACAGGTAACAAATGATAGGAAAAGTGGAATCGGCCTCAAGTCGTGCCAGGGGAGGTTTAGGTTGGATATTAGGAAAAATTTCTTCACAGAAAGTGTTGTCAGGCACTGGAACAGGCTGCCCAGGGAAGTGGTTGAATCACCATCCCTGGACATGTTTAAATGTTGTATAGGCATGGTGTTTTGGGACACAGTTTAGCATTGGACTTGGTAGAGTTAGCTTAATGGTTGCAGTCAATAATCTTAAAGGTCTTTTCCAACCTAAATGATTCTATGATTCTATTGAACTTTCACAGTTGGAATAAATACCTTGCAGAAGTCTTCCCTGAAAAACAACAACAGAGAACATAGTACTGCTCACATGTTCCAGTCTGCACATCTAAAAATCTCAGTTCTAAGGTCTCTCTTTCACAGTGATATGCTGACAACCCTCTGCAACCATAAGAAGGGACTTATCTCTCATGTAATGCACTGATACATCCAATAGCAAGTCCTAACCTACTAGCTTCAGGCTCTGAGTGCAGTCTATCCCAGAAGTCACCTTATTGCGGGTGAAAAACATGAGTAGGTAGCATATATCAAACCACCTGTGCCAAAGGGCAAGATTCACAGACTCTGTCACAAAGAGCCTGCCTTCTCTCCTGTTGTCTGTCAGTGGTGAGGAAATGCCAGTCCTACTTTCCTTCCAGCTGAGTGCTTCCCTAGAGTGTAAGTACTGTGCTCAGAGCTCAAAGCCTGTGATGTAAGGCTGGCACATCAGCATTAGCAGCAACGTGTGCACTAACAGCAAAAAAATACTCTAAATGCAGAGCCAGCATAAGAATAGGAAAAAGAAATTGTACAGTAATATAGTCTCCTGACACGGTTACCCATTAATGCCATCTTTAAAGGTTAATACAATTTAACTCGCTTTCAGCTATTACTCTGAAATAACATACCAAAGCTTCCTCTATAAGCAGGTAACAGATAAGCATGCTTTATGATAAACACCCGCAATAAAACTGCCGAACTTTACAGTGTTATGCTTGCAAGAGTGGCAGATTTGCCTTTATTTGTGCATGTGTGTGTATGGAGGAAAGCAGAGAGGAGAGGAGAGAGATAGAATAAGAATTCTTGGCTCTTAGACTATCAGATAGCTTGATAAATCTGTCTTGTGTGTGTTGCTTCTTGCCAATACAATGGAAATGAATTGACGTATCGCGTGTCTGCTGCAAGTGGAATTTCCTTCTGCACTGGCAGAAACAAAGGTGCTCTACAAACCCCTCATGAGAAAATTTGTTGGTCTTTATTTATTTGTCTTTTGATAATGCAAACCCCAGTGTTACCGTATAGAGGCAAAATGTAGATTTCTTCCCCTGCACTGCATGTTCTGTTTTAAAGACCTGCAAAATGCTTCAGTGTTGAAGTTTTTTCTTCTAAATAATAACTAAAAAAGTCATATTCATGTTTGCTATGGAAAGTGTGAGGAAACAGTGCAGGACTTGCTTTATCTCCATGTGGAATACACAGAAGTTACATAAGCATGCACTGCCTGGGGATTGTTGTAACTTCTCATTAACATTCTTGAAGCACTTTAAGATCTTCCATTATATTCTTTCACAGGTTAAAGGACAATATTTGCATGTCTATGAGACAGTGAAGCATTTTTATTAAAAAATATTAGTCTTAAAAATTTAGGGATCCAGAAAGACACGGTAGGTTTTGTATGTCAAACATACAAAAACACACATAAAGTACATGCACACTCAAGCATGCAGGGAGTGCAGGGAGTGCTACTTCTAAATTACTAGGCAAAAAGCACTACACCCTGAAGAGACAATCTAGGAGCTCTGCTGCCAAGGGCCTGTCCAGGACCCGTGAGACAGACCCACTCACCCTGCCTCCTTTGCACAGGGAGTCTCCCCCTCTCACCAGCGTAATGCTGTCAGCCCTGATTTTGCCAAAACAGTGACTTAAACAGTGTCAAAGACTTGGCATGAAGCTGAGAGGTTGTGCAAAGCCAGCGCACTGTGATTTCGTACAGATGTGCCTTGCCTCAGCTTTCTGACTTTCCATTATTCCCTTGAATTACCTTTTCTACAAAGCTGATTATGTCTTCACGTTTGCAGGGCAGTCAGGTTTTTTTTTTCTCCCTCCAGAATTGTCTGTTGCTCCTCAGGATGCTTTCATTTTTTTCTGTTCAACATCTCCCTTTTCTTCTTCACTTTTTCTTTGCTTTTTTTGCTGGTATATGACATTGCCTTGAAAAGGATTAATGCAATTCTGGGATGTATGAGGCAAAGGTATTTTCAGAAAGGGAAGTATTTTAGTACTGTGCTGATATGAGGGACTGAGAAGACCTTGCTTAAAATATTGTGACCAATTTGGGTCACTTCTGATCAAAAAAGGGAAAGTGACGTATAATAAAGAGTTGAGAGAATGATTAGAGGAAGTGGCAGACCTTTAAAATGTGTGTAGGAGGCTCAGTTAGACTAGCAAAAGAAAGATGAGAGGGAGTACAGTTTTTCTTCATAAATACACTCTTTGTAAATACCAGGATGAAGAATTGTTTCAGCTGAAGAAAAGCAATGCTAAAAGATCAGATGAGTATAAATTAGCTTGGAAATCAGGAGAAGGTTTCTAAACTTCAAAGGAATGAAGTTCTGGCCTTCTATACAGGATAACAAGGGCAAGGAACTTAAATAATTAAAAAGTAGAGCTTGCTGAGTTCATAGAAGGAATTACATTGCATTTATATTTTAATTAATTAATTTCATGCTTCAGAGCTCCCACTGACCAATATTGGGGTAAAGAAGGGAGTCCCTTCATCTCCTAGTCCTTTATTCTCTTGGATGTGTATGTAAGGGTGGGAGGAATGAGGAGTGGAGAGAGGGTAAATTGATCTTCCTTTGAAGCATTAAATTACCCAAACAAAAAATTGGCCAAGTCTAAAGAAAGGATAGTAGTTGGGTTATGCTGGTGCTCCTACTGGTACTGCCTGACTGATGTGTCTTGAATTAAAAAACATTGATTCTATGTGGAATCAGGAAAAATTTTCTTGTGGACTGAAGAGAGAGAATGGTTTAGAGTGATTGATCATGTGGTCTTCCCCTGTAGCCATGTGGAGTATGATCCACTCAAGATATATCTGAGTGCGCCCACCCACATGCAATTGCATGAGTCTAAGATCTTTCCAAGGCCTTTCATCCATCCTATTGTTGGACATGTTATACACACTGCAACATTTGCTCTTTTGCATCAAGTGCTGTAAGGTTGTGGTGTTTTCTGACATAGAATCGGAATAATTGAAACAGAGGTTATGGATCTTTCTCAACTTAATGTCTATTGCATTATTGTCTGTAGTATTTAGAAGATGGAATTGATAACCTATATGGTTGACTTCTGTTCTATGTGTGTTCAGTGAATATCTTCTTTCCTTTTTATTTTTGCCACTACCTTTGAATTGTTTGGATTATTTCCCTCTGCTTTTATTCTTTCTCCCCTTTCTTCTTTTCCTGCTTTGTTGACCTTCCTGATTTCACTTCTTCACCCATTTTCTGCAGGTTTATCTTACGTTGTCCTACAGTTCCTACTTCTCTCTTTCTTCCTGTAAGCCTCTTTCTCTGGAGTTGTCCCAGTTGCTGCGAAATCATAGCTCCTGGCACCTGATGGAAAAAAAAAAAAAGGTCTAATTTTCATTTCCTTTTTTCCCCATCCTTGTAGAATAAGCCTTTTAATGTGTGCATACTGAGTGGAGGGATGACACACCACTGCCACGTCATTCCTTTGACCTGCACGTGTGTCTTGGCAGTTCTGAAATGGGAAAAGAGGTAGTCTTTGTCCATGTGTCCTGGCTAACAACAAGAATCAGACAGAGAAGACTCTACATCTCCTGCATGATGTTGTTATGCCAAGAAGTTCTGCTGAGTAGAGCAGGCTGGTATCATATTTATTCATCTTGCATGACTGCCAAGATGCTGGAGCTGTGGGCTTAGATATACTCAGCTTCTGATGATGCTCATGAACTCTGCTTTTCCATGCTAGCCTTTTATTTTGAGGTATAAAACCTTCTTCTGTAGTGCCTTTTCTGGAGAACAGCAACGTAAGAGGCAGCCAAAGGACCTGCTGGCTATCTTGGCATCCCTGGCCTCCCATTGCAAAGACCTTATCAGCCGAACCAGTTATTAATTCTTCCACAAAACTATTTTTATACTATTCCATGAGAAGTTCTGAGTTTGTAGACACC
>JANHGN010010459.1:127729-142741 GCA_024605025.1 Megaceryle maxima | reverse complement strand
GCATCCCTGGCATCCCATTGCAAAGACCTTATCAGCTGAACCAGTTATTAATTCTTCCACAAAAATATTTTTATACTATTCCATGGGAAGTTCTGAGTTTGTAGACACCAGTTGTTTTTCTTGTAACGAACCCTGTTCATCACATTACGAGATGTTTGAACAGAACTTCTGTTTAGAAAATTTTCTCAGGAAGAAAAAGAGCTCTGCTGATCAACATCTATTAACCAAGTACTCATTTTATGGGATAGACAGCTTCAGGTCCACATTCTTCCTGATTCAAACCAAGAACTCAAACCCTATGTGAACTGCATCTCACATAAGTTCCCCAGCTGCAGTCTTATCTGGGAGTAGATAAACTCTTATTCACAATTACAAAACACATCATATAGCAAGAGACTAAAGATGTCATAAAACACAGACAAATACTTTAACCATAGGTCTGTATATGTTGTGTCAGAAGCAGTACCAAGGAAAGAATGAATGGGACACATATAATTTTAACAAAAGGGAAAAGGAAAAAAAAGAGAAAAAAGCACTTTAGCTCAGACAATGCCAAGGCCTAGCAGCATAACAGCCAGGAAAAGGACATGAAAATGCGTAATAGCTTTCTGATGGGAATCCAGGCTACAAGAGGTGGGGAAGGTAGATGAGTAAGAGATGCTGGAACAAAGTAAAGCCTTTGGTTTTTGGATAATACTTCCTTTCACCATAGAAATCTGAATGAAAGAAGTAGGGAAAACATAGATTTCAGCAGTACATGAGTTGGGTCCTATATCTATTCTTGCCACTCCACCCCTTCTTTCTTTCCAAATTATAGTTTCAGCCTTGTGAGAGACTGGCTGCTTCAGGAAAACTGTTTCCAGAGTTTTTATCTGACTTAACTCAAGCAACCAGAGGAGAAATGCTCTGTGAGGTCCTGAATTACATGCAGCAGAAGTCTTGGAGCTACTCAGCTGAAACAGTTCAATTCAGCAGACAAAGAACTGGAGGAGAGTCTCACATTATCCTGCATGGTGGGGGTGTATAAGAGGATTTTTGAGGTGGCCCAACTTCACATGTGTAAATAAGTAGTAAGTCAACTCGTGGAGTCTTAGTGCTCCTGCAAAGCCTGTGCTAACTCTTGACTATAGAGAGCTGAATGAGATATGTCCTCCGACTCTTTGTATTGCTGAGAGGCAGCACGTTCTCAGAGGGACTACAAACCTAACAAACAAGACAGCCCAAGCAATGTCAAGGGAAAAAACAAGTTCAGACAGTGCACTAAGCTCTTTAGTCAACTAAAGAAGGTACAAAAATCACATAATTTCTCTCCTTTTTCCAAACTTTTTTATGCCTTCGAATGTCAATGTGGTTGCTGAGACTTCAGCTTGCACATCCCTCAGGCTACAGCAACCACCCCCACCAGAGACTTTTTAAAGAGCTGAGTGATTTCTTAGGGCTGTTCTGAAGCAAATTGATTTAACTCCTTTATGCCTGAAACTCCCTTAATTGATGAAGCAGCAGGAAAAATGTCAGATCATCAGAAAATTCTGACATTCTCTGGCTGCCCAATGCCAAAAGAACATAAACAATGACAAGAAAATAAATGCCAGGCATATAACCCATTCCACCATATTTCTGTCCATTTGTCAGGTCTTTTTCCTGTGTAATGTCATGAATGAGAAGAGAAACTCTGGAGGAGATACGGCACAAGGGAATCAGAGGAGGGTAGACATAACTGGCAGATGAGGATCGGGACAGATAGCCTTTTAGAGAACTTATTTTAATATTTGGAAGACCCTGGCTTGCTCTGACTTTATTCTTTGTAACAATTTCATACTTGTTCTGTGATGACTGCTTTCTCTGTCCTCTAAGTCCTGATGATTACAGAACACCACACATTGCATTTCCACTGCAAATCAGGAGCTTAATGCCTTGTGAATGAACGTGGGAATTGTTCTCTCTCTGTAACTTTTCTTCTCTTGCATGGCCTCAGGTGAATTCATTTTTTTTTTTTTTAAGTCCTAGAAATTGCCTGCTTACAGACTTGTAGCTTCCAACCACCAAAGTCCCGTGTGGCTGTTCTTAATTGTCCATATAAATTGCTTTCTATTTTGGACACCATGAATATCTCAACAGCATCTGCTTCTCCCTTCTGGGCACCACCAACTGTGCATGAAATTCCCCCCAAAGAGGCCAGGTAAAAACTCTTTCCCAATGTTGAAAAAATAAAGAAATAAGGGAAGTTGCACAAAGGACAAGCTGACTTCCCAACACACTAAGCAGGTGAAAATACAATAGGAACCGATATTAAGCCAAGAGAAAGAAGATGCCAAAGAGAAGCAATCTGTCTGTTCACAGCTACCTTCCAGCCAGAATGAGGACCACCATGCTCCACAGATTTCTTCACCAGGAGTTGTTTTGGTACATTACTTAGCAGCAGCAACTCTGTACAAGACATAGACAGGAAATAAATGGCTGCATAGGCTGAAACTGTGAGAGAACACCAAAGGGTGGCTAGGGGACCTTTTTCTTCTTCAACTCTTTTTTAGTACTTCCATTTTGCAATCTCAGAGCACTTTTATCAACACTGAGTAGTCTACAGTCTGATGCCTGGGATTGCTGGATGTCATTCACTGTATTTTACTGATGAGGAAAATGAAACAGAGAGAGGCTTTGGTGGTTTTGGTATCTCATAACGAGATGAAGCAGAGAGAGGTTTAGATGGCTTTGGTATCTCATAGCAAGTCAGGGGTAAAGCTAAGAATACTACTGATACATCCTGACTTTCTAAACTAAGCACAAGACCACCATTCCTCATGGAAAGTCTTCCAGAGACTCTGTGCCAGAGAATCTTGAAAAGACAATCCTCCTGTTTTGAAAGTACTTGAAAACAGCCTTCTGAGCATGCTTGCCACCATCAGGCACTCAAATACACCATGGGTCTAGGTCTCCACTCGAAAAGGTCTAATTTACCGGTGGGCTTATGTGAAACACAGATTTCTATTCCAAGGAAACAATTTGGAGAAAACAGAGCCATTTGGATTAGCAAACAGAAAATGAAAAGCGTGTCATTTTTGTCAACACAGACATCTCTTTAAGAAAGTGCCTCTTCCACACCCCTTTCTGGAGATTGATGGGTTTCTCTGAAAGTGTCTTACTCCAATATTACATCTCCCCAAGTCCTTCCCTTCTACCTTCCAGCCTGACCTTGTTTTAGGAGATATGGCAAAATCATTGTCCAAATTGATATGGCTGGAGGCATGAAAACGAAGTGTGAAAAACTGCCAGACACAGTGCCAATCTTATTATTATGAGTCAAAGCTGCATTTTCCGCTCGGCATATAATTGTGCTTTGGACAAAATGGGTATAAATTGAGGATTGGCTACAGCATAAATGTTCATTAGATTGAAACTAAAACAAAGCTAAATTATCAGAGTTGGGGAGGGAAAGTGTTTTATGTGTTTCCCTATGCACTGTGTTGGCAGTGTCATCTGAGTACCTCTGCATTATGCTGTTTTCATGTCTTGATTTGGAAGGAAAGAAAAAAAAATTTACATGGAGGTAAGAGCTGCTCAAAAGAAGGTGTTGATTTTCCTTTCATTGGTCACACTGTTCTCTCCTGGCACTCCCCCTTGCTATCTGTTCAAGTTCTGAGTGTTAGATTGCTGAGGCTGAGTTTGGGAAAGGTGGACCACAAGTGCCAGAAGAGAGGCAATCAGGAAATTTGCTGAGAATAATGGAGACAAGTTGCATTTGCTGTTTTTCTCCTAAGAGCCCTTCAATGTCACTTTTTTTACAGTATAGCTTGATATTAGTCAAGGAGGTCCTCTTAGATTCCCTTGCTGCTCCTAGTTATGATGTGGACAAACTTACCTTAACACTCAACACAGAGCACAGATACCCCTGCTCCCTACTTTTGATTTATCTGCTTTTTTTTTTTCTTTTTTTTTTTTTTATATGGCACACAATGCAATGCTTGTGATGCCTTTACCATGTCCTGTTTGCTGTTCAGTATGCTGAGAACCTTCTTCCTGTTCCCTTTGTTCTTGCCATCACCCTTCTCATTGTCTGGTTGGGTTCACTCCAGCAGCTGAGAGTAGGCCACATTGGAAAAAAAGCATGTTTCTTTCCTCTGTCTCACTTAAGCTTGAAGGTTCACACCCTGGCTTGATGGTCTAAGCCTCTTTTGGAGGCTGTGTTTCTGAAAGCATCATGTTCTATGGCTGTTGTGTTCAACCAGGCGTTCGACTAAGCATTATTTGGGGTTGGAAAGGGGCTATACTTTCTTTTCTTTCTTTCATTGGACATTGTGAGTCAGAGGAGCTTTTATGAAGGGTTGGATGTGGTGAGTCATTTCAACTCCTGTCTGTAAGTATTATTTTATAGCACCTAGTTACTTCTGTTACAGGTATTATGAGATAATAAATAAATAAAATATTATGACTTAGTGACTGCAGTGCTGATTCCGTTAACAGGCTTATTCTCCCTCTGTTACCTGTATTTGTTTAAAGTGGCTTCATTTAACATTTATGTAGGCTTTGGTGCAGAGAAAATGTGTTACAACAGGAGTTTGTCCTAAGGGATCCTTACAGTACTAATAGCTACATCATCTACAGAGGCAGATATTGCTAAACACTGATATGAAAAGACATCATCTAGGTCACTTAAAATCATTTTTTACACACTTGTTTTGCAACAAAACCCTGGGAAAGTTAATCTGAGCTTATCTTTTTGCCTTTCTGTTGAAGACAAAGAGGTACAGGCATTACCTGGGTACTGGGTAGAAGATGAATGGTATCACATTGCTCTGATACAGCTCCAGCAGAATAGATTGCATTACTCTAGTCATGGTACATGAAGAAAATTCACTTTCTTTGCTCATCTGACTTCTCTGTCCGGCTCCATCAGTGGATTCCAGACTGAACCTGGGCTTAATCATCTTCCCTTAAGTTCACAGAAAAAGTCAGTGCCTGTCTGCAGTGGGGAGAGAATAGAAATAAAAAGGAAAATTGGGAAATCTTCTTTTCTAGTCTGCTTTATGTTTATGTCTCATTATGTGGCTTTGGGTTTCATCTCATTATTTCTTTTTACTGTGCTTATCTCATCCAATAAGTAGGGATGATGCTAATGATAACCTCCTGCATCCTGTGCAATTCTGAGAGCCTGCAACACATCCATATGAAAATCAAAATTCTTATTACTACAACATATTTTCTGATAGATGCCTCAGAACTGTTTCCCTTAATGGAACTCTGCCTTAGTCTTCTGTAACTACTTTCCCTTGGGATCAGAAGAAAATTCCCAAAGAGAAAAGCATGTATATTCATCTCAAGTTTTGTTTCCAACATCCTATTGTTCTCTAAGGGTAGTAATTTGAAGCAGAAAAGGTCACTTGTTCCTGAAAGAATGAACTCAGCCTCTATGCTTACTCTGTTTTGGGATTATGCTCCATATTCCATACTGGTGAGTGAACAATACCTTGAGATATAAATAAAAATTCATAATAAACACAGTCTGTGGGGCAGCAATAGAAATAATTAGGAATATATAAACATCAGAGTCAGAAATAGCCCGGGAAAAAAGACCAGTGATATAGCTATAGGAGAACTGGGATTGTTTAACTTAAAAAAATTGAAAACTGAGATGGTAACAACAGTCTTCAAGAACACAAGTGGTTGTGGAAAAGACAAAGAGAGGAAATGATTCCCCATGGCCATGATGAATAGGAAAAAGAAGTAATGGGTTTAAATTGCAGTAAGAAAGGTTCAGGTAAGACAAAGATTGCTTCAGGAGGTCATGCAGTCTCTGTCATTAGAGGTCTTTAAGAACATGTTAGATAAATAAGTTTCAGGAATGACATAGGTATATTTGATTCTGATCTGAAGTCAGGAAGATGGACTAGATGACATGCCATGGTCCCTTCCAGCCCTCTGAATAAGACAAGGGAATTTGATACCTTACATGTAGTTGCAAGACTGTTGTTGCAGCTGTGATGGCCTAAGGATATTAGCAGGGCAAAGTTTTATCAGACAGATTGAAACGGGTCTGTTATTAGACTGATTGGAAACCCAAGAGAGACAATATAGCTTGAAATTTTCTGCTTCCAACCTGAAAAAAAACCCAAAACAACTCTTACTTCTCTTTTTCTTTCCAATTTTCTCTATTTGCCTAATAAAAGATGGTACCTTTCCTTACAAATTTTGCCTTGCTTAGTCCATCCCTTGCAAAGATCTAGGGATATCTGGGAAAATCTTTGGCATTTTTACAGTGTGGGGTTTTTTTAAATTCAAAATGGATTGTAGGAATTATTTTTGTGTGCTATTTTGAACAATTACTGGTTAAAATAGTCTTTTCAGAATATTTGTTTTTCATTTCAGCTTTGATGATTTGCAGTTGTTCCAAAGAAGCACGTGATATTCTGTCCATTTCCAGATTGCACAAATATACAGGTGTGTCTCTCATGATGTGAAAGATTCTGAAAGGCATTAAAATACACTTGGTCTTTTAAAAATTCATGGGCATAAAAACACAACCACACACACACACACAAAACCAATGAAGAACTGATCACACCAGCATTCTTGGAAAGTATGTTTGAAAAGTGACAGTGTTTAAAGACAGAATTTGAAAGAAAAAAAAATTAGGTATCGGTGGCTATCTTTTTTTCTGCAGCATTATCCAGGCTTTAAGGATCTGCTTAACTGTTTCATTCCTGTTCAGGGGACATCACTTTATGTCTGTGCTGGAAGAGGACCTCACTCATCATTTTTATTTGAGGCCATTCTGTCAGGATATATTCCTTCCTGCCATGCAAAGATCCATCTCTCTTAGAGTTTCTCAGTGCCCAGCATTGCTGTGAACACCTATTCCTACCTACAAAATATATATCTTTTAACACTCTGGAAAGACCTTTCATAATGCAGGATTGGAAAGAGAGAATGAGCTGTCACTGGAAGGAGTCAGAGATGGTTTATTGCTTTCTACTCATTCCCCAAACCCTAAAACTGGAAGGTAGACAGATTGGACTAAGTTGCATCTACCATAGCTCCATGCCTCAAAACCAACAAGTTTGTGCTCTTATGAAACAATCTGATAGGCTTGGAAACCTGGTACTACATCAACACAATTCAAAACAGTCTGTGGCCAGAAATGCTAGGACCAGAAAGAAAAGTCTGGGACAACAAGACAATTCGCACTACTCAGAAATCCAAATTCCTTCAAGCAAAAATATATCTCATGCCACTCACAATCAGAACTTTGTTAATTTTAAGGGACGAGACATGCTACTGAAAAACTGGAGAGAAGATCACCCTATGTATGTTATACTAAAAGTTGCTTTGGATCTGAGGAAACCCTACATGTTTTAAGAAGAGGCTGTTTATGAAGTTGCAGTGGTCTGTGGACTTCTGTAGATGACAGGACACTGGCTTAACAAGTTGTACTTATTAACTGAATCATGGTGACTCACTGTATGTTCTCTGATGTACAACAAATGTCAGGTAAAGCACAAGTCTTTAAGCCTCTGTCATGTGGACTGAGCTATCACTCAAGAAGAGATACTGTGGAAAACAGATGTGCATCTAAGTACTTACACAAAAATCAGCCAAGCATCTGTTCTATGCTGGTCTTCTGCTTCCATCCTCATTGCTGGTTTTATGCACTTTCTAGAGGACCATGCACTGGCACTATTAAGGCATGTCTTATTCCTGTGGACAGAACAGCGCATTCAGCATGATTCTCGCTGATTTTAGAATTTTAAGCTAGAATTAAACATAAATATGTTTTTCTCTTTGCTTTTTTTCCTCCTCTATTAATACATTCAGGCAACTAATCCACATTTATGCTAAAGATTAGCACTGTTAAAGAAATAAATCTGGTACCGGGAATGAAAAGTCATAAATCTTGGGGTAGTTTGTGGAGGAACCACCCCTAGAAATGATAATATCTATTCTTGTCACCAGACACTAAACTTGGCACTAAAAAAACTCCATCACTTGACCAGGGGGGTATTCCCTCAATGACAGACTCAATATGGCAAAGAACAACATCTGTAACTGAAAGCTTTCTGCAGTTTTTTAATACCTTGGGCCCAGGTGATGAGGGTAAAGCACAAGACCATGAATTTTGCTGTGAGTCCATAGGGAGACAGCATAGGCAACAGAAGACAAATAAGATGTGCTCAGAGATGTTCATATTGCTGCAGGGATCTGCATCAGCTGGACTCTCCAAAGGGTCACTGCCATCCTGTAATACAAACAGAAGGTGACAAAAGCTTGCCTACCCAAGGCTAGGATATGATGTGCTAGGATGGAGTGGAGTCTTCTAGCCAAATGGGGATGGCAGAGGGCTCTGCCTCAGCATGTCCTATCCGTGATAGAGGGCTCTGGGGCCCTTCTTAGAGCACTGCCTGAACAGACCGTTTGTGGCTGTTCACAGGATGTAAAGGCTGCCACAGAGGAACCATAAACTGTTAAAAGTGCTTTATTTTACTTGCCAGAATAATCTCCATCTTCCCAAGGTTCAGCTTGCACGATCTGTTCTTCATCCACAAAGCTCATTGGGTCCAAGAACTGAGCCACCCCAATCTAAAAAGTTCATTATAAACAGTGAAATTAAAGCAGACTTCTCTAGGCTCTAAAACTAAGGCACATGGGTTCACATTTCCACCAGGTGTTAGACAGGAGTGAGCTGAGAACTGAGAACTGCCTTGATGTGCCTCCATGGGTGGAGCCATGAAGACTGGAAACATGACAATAATGCCAATAGTTTTTTTAATAGATTTGTAAACTACTTATCTGTGCTTTGCCAAGGCTACACTTTCTACACTATGAATGAGGCTATTCCCAAGTTGAATACTCTTTATTTTCTTATATTTAGGCTGTATTCTGTCCATTTTAATGGTACTTAATTTCTTTTTAGCTGTATGCTTTGTCTCCTACAACTTCTGTTATAGAACCTTGAATTGATGTGATTGTGTTTGTTGTGTAAGTCTTGGTGGTTTTTGTAAGAGACAGGATTCAGATACAGGTATGGGACTGGCATATTGCTACACTTCACAAGCTGCAACAAGCAGATCCATCAGGACTGAAATATGTGACTACACTTGCCTTTGAGGTGCAGGATTCCATAGTTTGATCCAGATCTGAACTGTGAGTATAATTTTTGGAAAGCAGGTTGAGTATAAGCCTTGTGTTTAAACTGCCATGAAGAAAGAGAATTCCTATGAAATGTGTGGACATGGCTGGATAATGTTTGAAGCATTAAAATTTAGTTTAAAAGAAGAAGTCAACCGAGTGAAAAGAAAATCGTTTTATGGTTTGGTGGCCAAGCCAGAAGTGCAGAGGCACAAAAAAAAAAAAAAAAAAAAAAAAAAAGAAGTCTGTTTTGGATGAAACCAGAAAATTTTTGCATGAATTGGGAAATAAGCTGTTTATTTCACTGTTTCTTGAGAAATTAAATTTAAGTGGCCACTGTTTCCTTTGAATGTCAATGTCGTGTTTTGTTTTGAGTTATTTAATCCCATTTTAAGATATATACATATATTTTGTTGTTTTCTCTACAGGGTTGATCAATTCTTAAAAGAGTATGAAAAGGTTAAGGTTTGTTTAGGAAATGTCAAAGTGAAACATTTCAGTGTGTTAAAAACTTTCTTATGAAAATATCTCATTAGAACTCCTCCATTACACAGTTTTCTATATATTTATTGCAAGGATTTTCCCCTAAGGACAGGGTAGAATACTAAAAAAGGTGGTTTAGTCAAAACTATTTGCTAAATCAGGATGAAACAGGAAAGTTTTCTGCTCCACCTCATCTATATTTTTGAAAACCATTTTACCATTCCTTGTGATGTTATTTTCCTCTTTTAAGGTGGACTATTAGTTCATGATTTGAGTCATTACTTTTAAAGCACTAAATCCTAGTTACATTTCTGCCATGTACACCACAATTTAGTCCAGCCTGACTTCTTTTGTAGCTTTAGGCAACCAGGTGAAATCTGATGGCAGATTGTCATGTCTCCAAATACCAGTTTGCAGGATTTTGCTTTGCATTGGGATTTGTTTGGTTGGTTTTGTTTGTTCTTGTTTGTTTGTTTGTTTGTTTGTTTCAGGAAAAAAAAAATGGTAAAGGCACAAGATTTTGCCACAATCTCCTTAAGTGACTTTCTGGAGAGCACTGGAAGTTTTTTTTATGTCAGTTCCCCATTTGTAAAATGGAGAGAAATGACACTGAACCACACCACTAGGTGGTATTTTCAGGCTAAATTGTTGAATGTTTCCAAGGTTCTCAAAGTCTGTAGTGACATGCTCAGTAGAAAAGCCTACATGTTACATAAACCCATTACACAGGCCTATGCAATTAGAAGTTATAATAAACTTACTCTATTCATGTGCAGGAGGTAGTTTTTAAATATTAATAATGTGGGGATTTGTTGATGTTGTTGTTTTTCCAAATGCCAGATGTGCTGCCTCTGCCTCCAAAGTGAAGAAGGGCAGTGGGAGTTCATCTGAAAAAGCAAAGCCACTCAAATATTTACATGTTACATCAGTACAGCGAGAACTTCAAGTCACCATGAGTGGAGCCAGCAACCTCCAACTTTGTAGAGACAACGCAAGTCACTGTAACCCATACTGGATTTTGGAGGTCCCAGACAGTATTGTTCAAGTGTGAGTTTCTTTGTTACCAAACTGAAAAAGCAAAATCCAAGAATGAGTTTTCCTGAAGACAAATGCCTCATCTCTGTATAATGCTAAGTCTCTCCAAGGCTCTTCTCTCCCTAGGGGATTTTATTTTCTCTTTCAGAGTACAGAACTGCAGCCAGGATTCTGGCTGCCAGCAGCATCCCTTCCTCCCCAGGATGCTGCTGTATACTTCACAATTGAAAGCTGTAGCCAGAAACTCAGATAGCTCAATCCAAGGTCACCCTTGCCATAAATTTCTGTTGTGTCCTGTTCCTGCATCTGTGGCCAATCCTTTGATTCACTGTAGCCAAGCTCATTTATCATGGCCTTTACATGAGTGTGTTGTCACGCAGACTGGGGATGGATGATGCTGGTAGACATGCAGGAGCAGGATGGCGTAGAGACAGGAGAGGTACAGTATGCACATACAGCGAATCATTTGGCTGGGAAACTCAGTCATCAGCCAGAAATGGAGCTACACATTTCATGTGTAGCCACCTCACATGTGCACAGAACAAAGAACTTGCTTCACTGGCCATGTCCTCTCTGCTGATCAGCCCTGAAAGGAGATAAACCCCTCCAAGTGTGCTGAACATTTGCCCAGGTCTAAAGACTGCAAGATTGCAAAGGCTGTGCAGTGCTCAGTCCATAATGAATTAATTGTCAACTCTTTACAGGCAATGTGGACATTGCCAGGAATAAAACTCAGGCTGAGGACTTGGTCCAAAGTCTACTAAAGTTCTTCCAAGGACTAGAGCAAGAGCCCTCTTTATTACCACATTGTAGAAAGGTAAGCAGGAGTGGTAAGTGCACTGCTCTCCCCATCTGCAAGAGATGGAGACAATCACAGACAGCCAAGTTATTAAACATTTTGGAAAAGCTGGTCACCATGAGCAAACCATGTCTGCTATGGTTCAATGGAACTGACTACATAGAAGTCTAATCCTCTTCCAATTTCAGTCAGTGGAAGTGCTCACACTGAGTTCAAAACGACTAGAGGTTTGTCTCGGAGTGTCTACTAACTGTCATGAAGGTGCAGCTTTAACTTACCTTAAGCGAGCAGAAAAAGAAAGGGGTGGTGATAGGCAACAAAAGGACAGAGCTTAAAGTCAGCTCCTGCTGAAAGGACCTGTGATGGATGCGCTTGAATGAGCTTTTCCAAAGCACAGAAAGAAAATCTCCACAGTGGCAAAACAACATGAGCTATGCTTGTCCTGTAAATAAGAAGGCAGAACAAGTAGGCTCTAATTGTCTTGCAATGGTCCTCCCCTGAAGCTGTGGCATTCTTTACCTGTAGCCAAGCAGCTCCTGTAAAAGCCTCAGCTCTTTCCCGCATTTGCACACATCAAAGAAATGATTCCCAGTATGATCCTTGCAAGCAAAGCCTCCTAATGATCAATGCAGGAGAAGGGCAAACGCTCCCGGCACCACTATGTGAAGTCAGCTTTGATCCACAGAGCCATTCAAACCAGCGCTGGTAATTAGTAAACCATATTCTGCATTGCATGACAGAAGCATTCTCCAGTCAGAGACACGACTTAGTCATGTCTCTGGAACAAATACCTTCATGAAATCTTCAGGCCATCCATAAACCAGGTTCTGTGATGAGATTTCTGCCTTAATTCCAGTTTCTGTGTGATTATGAAAAGGACATAACACTGTGTTAAACCTATGCATATCTTTCTTTGCTCTTGCATCCAAGGTTTTTATCTGATCTACTATACAGTCCATATCTTTTAAAACAGCAAAACTGTCAAAAATTCCAGGACAGTTGTCAGCATCCCAGTTTTGGTCTAATAAAGCTGTATCTTTCATCTGGCATTCTTCAAGGATCTGGAGTACATTTTAAAGGCACTGAGAGATGCTGCAACTGATCTCAGACAAACTTTACAGAAGATAATTGTCAGATCATGATCATAATTAATTAGTGTAATGAAAGATTAATTTTAATAGTCAATGGACATATCAATAAACTAAAGGCATAATATGCCGTGCAACCTGAAATATTTACAAGGTTAATAATTGGGCATAAATGAGATTGTGAATGGCAAGAATCTCAAAAGGTTATTATGACAAGTGTCAGATATCTGGCAAGAGTCTCAAAGAGCATTGTAGTCAAGGCTGTGACTCAAAACTCTGTATTCTGGCATGGCTCCTCGTAGAGACATGATGGAGAAAAAGGGGAAGAGGATTTTGAGCTTTGTGGGTGAGTCCTTCTCATACCTTTTTCAACCCTGCTCTCCTTCTTTCCATACACTAGACTTCAGTGACTTTCAGCCACTTCTATACCAAGTGTGAATTGTGCCCAGGCTGTGAAAGGCTCTACCATTCCATTAGCAATCCCCTAAACTATCCTTAAAAATAATAACAATAATAAGCTCAAAACCTTCAGTTATAAGTTATGCATACAAAAGAAAGAGAACTCGAAAAGGAGCAAAAAAATATCTTTGATATATCTCAGAAGGGATATTAGCATGATGTTTGGTTTTTTTGTTTGGTTGGTTGTTTTGTTTTGTTTTGGTTTTTTTCATTATTATTTGTGTGTAGGATAGGCAAATTAAAAGAAGAGCAAAGAGTCCCCTCTGACATCATCTGGTATGGCAAGGACAGCTTTCACATAGAGTGGGGTGACTGCCTCCAACCTACTGCTTGGGGATGGTCCCCAGCCTGAGAAGTTAGTTCCAGAGCAGTTCTAACAGTTCAGGATCATCGGTGAACTGATGTAGTTCTCTAGTGTAACTGTGACCTCCTAAGTCAGTATGAAATGGTCTTTTTGCTTCTTTGCTTCAAGTACTTGCAGAACCAAAGAATGTGCAAATTCTGCTCAAGGTCACCTCTTATCAGCTTTCTGCCTGCTGTAGCTCCACTATGATTTAACTGGTTTCAGAGTGATTATAATCAAGGTCCTGATTTTAATAATTACTCTGATTTTATTGGGAGTGACTTCCTGCCTCAATGGCATAAGTCAGACACATTCTCAAAGGCTGGCTCAAGACTCTGGCAAGGTATGCACTCCATGACAAATCTGTCTAGACAAGTTACTTGTCTTATGGCTTTTGCTCCCAGAGAATTTTGTTTGTATTCAGAGTCAATGTGAAACCTCACCTCAGAACTAGATAGCACTTTGTGGACTTGAAATCAGCTTTAGGTAACTCAGTGTCTTGTGAATGACCCTTGTGATCAATGAACTGAACATCTAATCAACAGAAAAATATCTTTGTGGGTTGGGCTTCTGAAAATAGAGAAGATATGGAAGCTCAGATATTTCATTGTGGGTTTTGACACAGTCATGGTAATAATTGTGACCGTGCAGATGTAAACCTGGGGTTCAAACTAGTGATGTGAAGACTGCAGTGTCAGATATGATCATTTCTGGAAGGGATCTGAAGGGAGACTTTACTGAACTGTACTTACTGTGCTTCTCCTTAAAAAGAAAAGGGGTGGTTTTTTTTTCTTTTTCTCCTTGTCTTTTGAGTCAGCTTTCAAGTTTCATGGCTTATTTGGAGCACATGAATGGTCCTGGAGAAAAAGATCTTTGGTTCTTACAATCTTGCTTCAGAGCTAGAGTAATAATTAAAGGCTGAAAAGATTTAAGATTTAATCCAACTCACTGACAGGGTCTAGAAGGGGTACTTTTTTTACCTCTTTTTTTTGTCATGTTGAGTGAGATGTATTTTTAGGATGGTTCTTTGGGAAGGTGCTCTGGGCACATCTTGTGTTGAAGAACCCTCAATGGTGGAGATTTGTGAACTATGTTTAAATGATTTGCAAAAAGTGACTGAGAAATGAATAGACTTGCTACACTGGGGTCACACATCTACTGGAAGATATTGAAAATGTTCCTTGGAAACATCTACACTTATGTGTCTAGCTGTTGCAAAGGTCCAAGTTGCTCACACCCTTGGTTCCATGTTTTCTTTCTGTATTTTCAAGGAGAATGGAAGTTACACTTCAGGGCTCTTAGTGTATATTAAGAAAATACTAATTCTTGGGGATGTTTCTACATTTGGCATTTGATGTCTGTTTGTCTTTGCTTGCAGGGCTTGAGGGACTTGGGGTCCTTCTGCAGAGTATAATCCTGCACTACTCACATTCTTACACTGATAGTGTCACAAAATACCATACATACACAAGATGCCTGATGTTGTAAAGGGATGGTAAAGATTTGGACTTGGGAAGGTCACCTGCACTTAGGAGCATCATATTTCATCTGGGAAGAAAATTCTATAAGCACAGCATTGTTGTGCAGGCTGGCATGATGGTAACTGAAGAAGGTCCCGTTGGGAAGCCGGCCGAGTATCGACAATCACACCAATATGGCTACATGCCGATCCATTTATTCTAACTGCG
>JANHGN010010459.1:110989-123254 GCA_024605025.1 Megaceryle maxima | reverse complement strand
AGAAACAGAGCATGGTCTGTCTGCATAAACTTTTCCTTGCTTTTGTTCACCAAGAACTTGTGCACTAGTTCAATTTTAGCAAAACAGTATAGAGGGAAAAAAAAAAGGTTTAGCTTTCTTTTTATGCAATGGCTGCAATGTGAAGCACCTGTTAATAAAAGTCAGAGAAGCTGCTTGCAGCTGAGCATAGCTCAGAGGAAACCAGACTTTGCTAATCCTCATGAATTGTGTGAACATGGTGTTCTGGGGCTGCAAGAAAACTTTTGTACCCAGCTCTGATTTCATATGTTTAAATTAGGATGGAGTCTAGGAGTTATAGGTAAGGATGACACTGCTGAAAGGATCTGACAGGAATAATGAAGTAACCAGGAAATACATCTCTGGCGGTCACTAACAGCAAAAGGGGAGAACCTTTGTTTGAAAGCATGCATTTCTAACAAAGTTATTACTTCAGTAAACACACATCTTCCACAAACAAAGTAGTATATGTGACTAAGGAGTCTGTGCTGTTTTCTGTCTCTGCTTTTCTTCATAATCTCAGATGAGCTGTTTCATTTCTTTCCTCTGGATATCTTTGTTAGGTGGCGTGGACTTCTCACTTGCATGTTTATTCAGCATCTATCACAGTGGGAGGCCATGGATGTGACTGTAATACAAACAACATTGACAAATCCATGTTTCCATGGAAGGCTAAAAATCTCTTCCTTCTGTACCAAATAATGGCAAGGGTAAAAAGTACTTACTTTACATCCAGAGATCAAAAACCTTCCTGAGTACTTCCTGTAAAAGCCTTCCTGTAAAGTGGCACTGACTTAAACTGTGCTATGTGAATTGGCAGCTGGATGTGGTCTGAACTTTTATCTCTTGGATGCTAATTTTGTGAACACTGTCAGTTTCTGTGGGAGGAAGATGGTAAATATTCTGTACACTTTTCCCCAAAAAATAAGGATACATTTGTCAGTTGCTATGTCCAAAGATAAGCAGTTACACTGATTTTTCCCATTCCAGATTACTGAACTCCAGCTTCTGCATCCCAAAATTCAGAGGACCTGTTCCACAGTGGAAGACCAATCCTTTGTAGTACACAAATGAGTCAATGTTTGCTAGGAAAAAGGGAGGATATCTTCTTCCTTGCAAATATAAATTGTCTTTTCCTTTCACTGCATTAATTTCAAATACATACCGCATGTCCAAATCTTCTGTGCTTAGCTGAAGAAACACAGGTACAGCTCATATTGTGCCTCTAAATCTGATTCCCTGGTGTTCTCAGGAATGACTCCAGACCACAGTGTGAGTCTGCTTCCACTCAACACATAGAGATGGCTTTCAGAAGGGCTGCCCCTCAGTGCTGGACTCCACGCACCTACGCGCTGGACTTGACAAAATACCTGTCTCTTCGTCTGCATTAAATTGCATTCTGTGAAAAATATTCTGCAGCTTTTTCCTCATAAAAGTCCAGGGTTTTTTGATTCCCAAATAGCAAGTATTCCCAAGAAAGTCCTTAGGCACGAATGCCAACATGACAGGTAGAAAAGCTTTGCAGACCAGCAAGAAAGCTGTTAAGTCTCACCTTTCCTTGGCTTTGTTAAGAGCAATTTATTTCTCTGCTGTGATGCTTGTTTGGGGCACATAGTGCTTTTTAAGCACAGTCATCAAGTTTTCTTAGTTTGAAGCACCTGAGTCTTGAGGGAAACATCAGTCTTCCAGGACTGCTACTGTCTCTCTTCTGAACACAGTTTGGAAAATGGATTTTCTTTCATGACAATTTTCAGTAATGTTTGAAAATACTGCAGCAGCCTTTAAGCATAAACTTCAGCCTTATCTTCTTTTCAGAAAAAAAAATAAATCTCTTCTCATGAACTATCATCCATATATTGCTTCTTGATCTTGATGTTGTTGCTGCTAGGCTGGATGTCTTTTTAGACCCAACCAAGCGATCCCAGCCAACTAACTTCATCCTTCCTTGGCACCAGTGCCCTCCTTGCTTCCAGACCAATATACGACAATATTGTCTTTTTACAGGACTTTACTACCACCACTTCACAGTCACAGAGCACAAGCTCTTTCCAAAGGTATGGTTACCTCCATTCCCCAGTTACATATCTGAAGACTTTGCATATGCTGACTCTGCCCAAAGAGTTGTTCCAGACCTTCAGACACAGGACTGCAGTTCTTAAAGCTCTGTGCATCCAGAAAAGCAGTGGTGCTCCCCCTGGAGTTGGGGAGAACTTGTGTCACTCTCCACGCTTCCTCTTCCTAAATGTGACAGCTGAAGCAAATCTCTGATCTTCCCAGGGAGCATGGGATGACCCCTCTTGCAAGCTCTGCTTTCTCTTAGGATGACCTGTGGTTATAGATGTCCCTACAACATCTCCCTACAATGTTCCTGAAAAGGGAACCTCATGCTATTTTGACACTTAGATTCTAGCTTAGAGTTACAGGAGAGGGCTGAAAGATCCATCTCTCTCTTGAAGCTGGATGGATGAACTGCAGTAGCAGACAGAGCCTGGAGGGAGAAGGGAAAGAACTGGTATGAATATTAATACATATAAAATATATACTGTGTGATGCATCTCTCTTCTCACACATCCAATGATCATCTATTCTCCTTCACTCCCCTCCCCTCTGCTCTGCCTCACTCTATGGAGTAAATGTTGGATTTCCATTTTCAGTCTATTTAAATCTTTTTTTTTTTTTTTTTCCTGCAGTGTAACAAGGGAAAAGCCTTAACTCTCTGTTTGCTGTGCTGCATCTCTCAAACAGTGGAAGAGAGAGAGAGCAGAGCTTTTCTCCAAAGCCATCTAACTTTCCACAAACTTTTGGTCTTTATTCCCTATAATCCTGGCTTGGCAGAGACCACTCAATCTATCTGTGCGTGTACTGTAACTTGATGAATCCAAGACCTCTTTGCCACCCCTTTTTTGTGTTTAAAGTATTGCACAAATCTGAGTTACCAGTTTTGGAAGATTTGCAACAAAAGTCCATCTGCATCTATTGGCCTTCTGCAATGCTGAAGAGCATTAATATATTCAAGAATGCATTTAAAGTAAAAAGGTTCAGTAGTGCAGTAGCTAGTCTCTCCACCTACTTGTCTGTGAGATCCCAAGTGGAAACAAGGTGAATTTATTTTCCATTGAGCCTTTTTCCATGAGTTGCCAGGGCTAGGGTGTCTGAATTGTAGACCTGCCCCTGCTTTATAACTGTTCATGCACTTGTAAATTCTGGATAAAGCATTCAAATTCTTCCTGAATAGAAATTTTTGGACTAATTTGCTCATGTGTCTGAATAGAATGATATATCTTAAATTTAAAAGTTTTTTTGCTCTGTGTGAGTGTGCAGGAGACCTCCTCTTTGGCTGCTTGCAGGCCATTTGTGAGGTATCAGGATAGGTAAAGGACACGGGAGCAAGGAATAAGGCTGGGGCTAAAATAATCTGTAGTATTCAGGTTATCCTGGATTTGGCAAAAGACAAATGTAGCAAGAACTTTGACATTGGCTTCTATCCTTCCTCTTCCATTTTCACCCTTCCTTTCAAGCAACTGAATGCAAAAGGGGAGAGGATATGGATGCTCTAAGGCAGATGTGCTTCTGTGACCACAACACATGCTCTTATTGGGATCTGGGGGGACATTTAGGTTTTAAGTATTTAGGTTTTGGGGGTTTTTTTATGTGTTTTTTTTTGTTATGGGTATGGTTGGATCTAGGAGTTCCTTTCCAACCATGAATATTCTGTGATTCTGTGATTCTGTGACATTGTATCAGGAATAGATATGACAGCTTAAATTATCAATCATGCAATAGTAAGCATTGAATAGAATACACTTCCTATAACACTGGAAAACTTCTCATGGGCCTGAAGGATGAAGTCAGCCACCAATATTGAACATTGACCGAACAGTTAACAGCCATGCTTTAGGCATAGATAATCTGCCTTTTGTTTCTTTTTCATTTGGTATAGAAACAGGGGCAACTAAAATAGCCCTCTGGTCCCAGCATGGTGGGTAGAGTGCTGCTAAAGAAAAGCCAATGAGTGGCTAATACTCTGACAACTACAATTTCCACAGTACTGTGTGACATGGTCACGACCGGTTATATGGCTCAGTGGGAGTGAGCAGCAGGAGCACAAGAAAACAGGGACCTTATGCTGCTACTGAGCAGATTCTGCAGGCCTCTTAAACTCCACTCTTCCATTTCCCTGTATATAGAGACCAAATCTAGCCAACTTCCTTGTTTCTGCATCTTAGTTTAGGACCTCAGGGACCTATGGCTCTGAAAGGCTGTTCCTCTCTCCATGGCACAGGGTAAGAGGAGAAGCAGAGCACTGGTGCCTCCCCTGCTAGCAGGGCACAGACAGAACAGTCTTCCCTGAGCAATCTCCTATCAGTACCTGCCTGAAGGAAGAAGGCAGAGATGAAGTATAAGAGCTACTGTTTGATCACCTTGGAGATACAGTCTTTGGACTGAGGGGAAACAGGAGAAGCTCTTAAAATTATCTCAGACCTCCATCTTCCTGTTCTGCCAGAGGTTGTAGTGCACACTTCCAGCAGCTGGTGTTATTTTAAGACGTGATTTTGGCATGATAGGTTGCTTTTCACTATGATTCTCCTATTGTGGCTGTACCCAGCCTTTGCATGCTGTATTGCAATAATCTTTTTCACAGACATGTGATGGCAAGCAGGTGGCAGGTAAAGTTGTGAGGCAATCCAATCTATAACTGAAAAATAGAATAGTGATTAGGTCATGGGCCCTCATAGATCACTGCCCAATACATGTGCTCGGTGTGGAATGGGCTCTCTGTATACTGCTGTAGGATAAAGTTATTAAAGGTCTTGGTAAAATACACATGCAGGGTGAATTGTGGGGAGATAGAAAGAGGAAGAGGGTGAATTAAGGTTCCCCAAACAGGCTTAGGTCTAAGTGTTTGCTAACAAGCAAGTGCTCAACTTGGCAACATTAATAACATTCTTTTATGGTAGGTTTATATATGAGCAGCAGGGAAGATGAATCACATTGCAGAAATAAAGTCAAGCACTCACAATGTTGAGAATTAGCTTGGCTGGTTAGGGAAATAAAGGGCCCTTCAATCAGGGAGCAGAGAGCTAATTGTCTCATTAGCTTATCTGCCTGGGTTGTATTCCCCCGAGAAGAGGGTGGGAGATGGAAAGGAGACAAATGAAATAAATGAAGCAATCCTCAGGGAGGAGGATTTTCTCTGAGAAGAGCAAGGGGCTAGCGGCTGTACAACAGCATACTTGGCTCCAGTGCTTGGCTGCTTAAAGGTGAACCTTGGAAGGCGGTGGGAAATACCTTGGAAAAAATGGACTGGGGAGGGGTGAAGGAGCATGACTGGGCTGTCTGCTCTCTCTGCTGCAAAGTTCCCTGCCCCACTCTCTGTTCATGTAGTTTTAGCATCTTAAGATCATGGTACTATGGTTTTCATATTTAGCAGACTTGAGAAACCAAGCTAAAAGTAATGTCTCTGGAATAATCCCTGAAACTCTTGGCAAAGCCACTGGGAATCAACTTGCACTGCTACATTGGCATTTCTCCCCAGAATATAGGATCCTGGGAACAATATTATCAGTGTGGTATTTCCATACTTATATATATAGCTCTAGGATTTACCATTCATATTGTAATTGATCCTGCAAGGTGTTCTAACACCACTTTAATGCAAGTGAGCAATGCAACGAAAGGGACCTTTCCATCAACTTTAGACTAAGATCTTTGCACCAGCAGGTTTATACTTGGCAAGACATATCCTCTGTATTTTTTGAGATCTACAAATCTACTCGCATGTTTCAAAATTACTTTCTGCTTTTTATTCTTCTTTTTACTTTTTTTTTCTTTTCAAAAAAGGGACTATTTCTAGAGTTGTTTCAGAGCTCCCAGAGAGGTGTTGAATGCTGAATCACAAGATCTATTCTGCCACCAGAACTAACAGCAGTGTCTTTTGGAATAGCTGCTCTTGTGAAACTTCCTTGCAGACGCTCTGTTAATCTTGAAGCAAGTTAATTACAAGGGCTGTGCTGCTCAGCCCATAAGGCTTGGGGATGTGGGTCAAGGAGCTATCAGGAGATGCATTCTGATCCAGATCTTCACTCAGCTTTGGTGGTTTCATGAATACTAGCCTCCTGAAGTTAAGCTTGCTCCTGAGATAATATGGCATTTGTCCCTGTGGGTATCATCTTACAAGATTATGGGGAAATACAGGGAAAAAAAGAAGGAACTTTTGTAGATACCATTTAACATGAATGTCTGTGAGTCAGGTTTCCTATGAGTCAATGGATGCTGACTGCTGAGATAATTCTCCAACCTACATGTTCACTGTGGAACCTGGAACTGCATCTGAGACAAGCGCTTCCAGACATCTTCCTGGTATTATCCACTGCAGTTGTTAAATAGGCCAAGATCATCCTGAAGTGAATGAGGATGTGGTTTCCTAAACCCTGGACTCAGTGACATCTTGAAGTGTAGCACTGCTGAAATATCATCTGGAGGAAGACTGGCTTAAAAAAAATGACCTGATTGCAAAAAATAAAAACTTGTTTGAAATAATTTTAACTCTCTGATATGGTGTTGCTGGCTTGAAATACTTTCATGTTTTGACTTCTAAAAAGCTAAGAAATGAACTTATTTCCCTTAATAAAACTCAATATATGGCTTATCTGATGGGAAATTTTATGTTCTATTTTGAGATGGGAGGGATAGGGTAGGGATCCATTCAATTCTGAAGCTGCTTACAGCAGGAAGCCATTCACTAATTCCACTGATTTCATCAAGTCTGGAAAAGGCTTCCAGCCTTTTAACAACTGGTTGTGAAAAATACAGCTAGAAGATCATTCTAACTAGCACTGGACAGTGTTTAAATATGTGACCATCATCTCAAAGAAAAAGAGCCTTCAGGACATGGGCTTCTTGAGAAACACCATCTGCAATTATTTTTTCTTACTGGGATCTGATGATTATGAAAGTTATGTTTAGAAAATCAAGATGTCCCATCCTGTGGATGTCCGTGGACTAGAAGGGAGGCTACAAGAGAAACCAGTCAGCAGTAAGTACTCCACCCTCTGTTCCCATGCTGACAGACTCTCAGAGGGATACATACCTATTTCTATGCCATCTGCCATTTTCTGATTTCTCCCTACCCATGTATGTATCTGTGTCTGTCTCTCTAAATCCCTTTGCCTTCTCCAAAGAGGAAAATGTCATGATAACAGGGTGTGTGGGGGTAAAACAGGCTTTTGGAGTCTGCAACCATATTGGGCTGTCATCCAGCCCACCACTGATCTCAGAGGGAATGAATTCGCCATCTGTAGACAGTCCATGTCTCACTGCAGCCATCTGTTAAGCTCCTCAGCCCACTTGCACTCTGAACAATGGCAGTGCCTTCCAGAAATCCTGTAGGAGAGCATTCCTCCCTCCGTTGGGTGACACTTACTTCATAGTGCTGTCTCTGAACGCAAGTATCTGTGGTTCTGCCAGAGAGACAGCTTTTTGAGGTAAAACTATTTGTGCTCCTAATCTGAGCATCGTAAAGAACATGAAGACCTAGGAATGGCTTCCATGAGATTCCTGAGACTCTGGGACTCCTAACTTTCTCATTGTCTTTGGAACATGGAGGATCTTGTAAGATACTCAGCTTCCAATAGATAGATGGTTCTTCTCAACCCTTTGTTTGAGCAGGACAAAACAACATGAATACCACCAGCATCAGCTCTTCTTTATATGGAGAAGATACTCCAGAAGAAATCTTAGCGGCAAGTACCACATCATTGACGTCAAAGTGAACCTGATGCACAGGATGTCACTGACAAATCTGTTATATTTTGGTCCATGATCCAAAGGGAATCATCTATTAATCCACCTTTTCATTCCTGCAAACACTATTTACCATGCTGTAAACTGCCAGGCACCAGTAGAGCAGGGTTTAAGCACTCAGTGATTTCCAGTATCACAAAAGCGATCTAGAAATTGTTCTTATTAAAAGATTTAGTCTACCACATGCTCATGAAACCAAGTTTCAGAGACTCTTTAATGATGACTTAATTCACACCTATCTCTTCAAATTCATTACTGCACTGACCAGTCAACCACATCACCTTGATAGAGCTAGTCGGAAACTGGTCTAACGGACTGATGATGGTTTCTCTCCAAAGGCAAGGGCTTCAGCTGGACCTGACACCAGAAAGCTGAAACAGCATCAGACAGGGCTGGGTAACTCCCTTACTCCCACATGTCATCTTGGCTTACATCAGCTGCTTCCCTAAATGCTGCTGCCACTTCCAAAACCACGTGATCCCTGGGATTGCAGGGTGTTCCCAGATATTGCTAGGTAATTCCTGTCTTCCTCCCACCCCCACGCACATCACTTGCCAGACTCTGAAGGAAGGAAAACTTCTGAATTAGCATTTAGGAGAGACACTAGTCTTTATTTCATAAGAATGGGGGTTTGCTCTTTTTGCTGTTATTCTACCACCTCCGTCCTTTGGTGGAGCCGAAGGGGGAAGAGCCTCTCTTTTATACCATCTTCCCTGATGCTGCCTAACCTTTGCAATCTGTGTACCACGCCCAGGGCAGCTGTCTCTCCAAATTCTAGCTTGGGAAATGAGGCTCTCAGAGAAGATAACACAGTGAACAAAACTCAGATGTGATCTGAAACTGGTAAGGAAGATCTGGTGCCAGCTGCAAATAGGGTTTTGCTTGCAAAGGAGAAGGTGCCTTGATAGAGATGTCTTCTGCCACAGAATGCCACGGTAAACAAGGGAGTGGATGTTCTGTCAGAAAGCTGTCAGGGAGTCAGACAAATATTTAAAGAGGCAGATTTCCTCCTGAGGGCAAAGAAATACTGTTCAGCACTTGGCAGTGCAGCTCCCAACCCCAGGGACAAATATGCTTGAAGCCCCTGTATCCAAAGGGCAGTGAGAGAGGGCAAGGAGGTAAAAACGGAAGAAAAAGAGCCAAGTAATTCCTACATACAAGCAATCATGCATCAACAAGAGTTCTGTAGCTATGGTGTGTGTACCTAGAAATAGACCCTTCTCTCTGCAGTCTTCCAGAGGGAATGGGGGGGGGGGGTGTGCCTAGAGAGATCACCCCCTCTGCCATCCACCATCTGGAGGGAGGCAAAGGTACATGCAGAGATGAACCAGAGGGCTGTTGGGCATGCAGCACTACCTTGGGAAGTATACAAGAATGTTGTCATCAATTTACGTGCAGATTTTTTCCCAGGCCAGACACTGAAATTAGCTCATACACGAGTGTGTACTCTGAAGGGGTCTCTTCCTGTAGAGAAAGGACTATAAACAGAAGGGCAGCATTTAATGTCTCCAAAAGAAATAGGTTTCTAAATTTATCTGGGCAAATAGGACAAAGCAATTGGTCTCAACACATCTGCAAAGTAAATTGCTCCGTATTTGGTAAGCAGCTCATGCAGCCTGAGTGGCTGAAATCCAGGTCAAAGCTACACCTATGCCCCTTGCTCCGAGGTGCTGGTCTATCTCTTGTCTACCTGGGACAGTGTGTGTGACCTGACAAGCTAGCTATCCAGGGAGGTGAAGAGAGGATGCTCACATGCTCTGCAAATGCTTTTCTGCATGAGATTTCCCTTCCCCCAGACACTGAACTGAACCTCACAGTACCTCCAGTCCTTGCAAGAGAAACACCATTGTGAGCCTGAGCTCCCTCCTATTTGAGCATCCGCTGTGGGAAATTTAAATATTGTCCCCTTTGGCTATGCTGTCTGTGGAGTTTAGTAATCTTCTCCCTTCAACACCTCCCCCCATGTGTGAGCCTGGCACTCTAGCTCCTTCCAAGCCACTGACCTAGTTCTCTCTGTCCCCAGGGACTGGTTCTGCATCCCAGTCCATCCTATGCCAACGGCTGGGCCAGTGCAGGGGGAGGATGGACACTGCCTGTGGATTGGTAACGCAGGCAGCAGCAGAAGCACGGTGCACACAGATTGAAAGTGGATTTGAATATGAGCTCTTGAAAAATATGAGATAGAGTACAATATGTTTTCCTCGGTGCTGTAATGTATTTCAAACAGCTCACTTCCATCTCCTGCACTTTAATTAGCATGAAAATTGGCCAGTTCCACAATCCCTTTAAATACATTCAGTGTGTTACCAAATATATTTCAAAAGCAGTTACGCACAGAAAGGCCAGGGCCTGGATGTGGGCTACGAAACACTCCCCATTTTGATCTAAGTCATTACTAACCTGTCTTGTGGCCTCTGTTAAAGGAGGATGATGCATCCAGGTTCAGTTTTTAGTGGGCAAACATCACCAGGGGAAACCTAAGATCATCAAATTGTACCTTTGGCTGTTGGGCTGAGGGGCTGCAATGAGGAGGCAGGATAAAAATAAAACCCTCAGCTCCTCATGACCTCCTCTCTCCCTAACCTGAGGGAAGACTATAGAAGAAGCTGTCTGTGCAGGATATTCCCTGGTCCTGGGGATAGATTACTCCATGACCCACTGCTGTCAGTCCAGCCAGCAGGATGGTCTCCAGAATATATCTATTTGCTAGAAGCACAGCTGGAGACTGTTGCAGGAAGGAATTGCTCATTGAACTTATCCTTGGGTTTTGTTAGGTAGTGAAAACCAACAAATCTTATCTAACTCCAGCCTCAGACTATCTCTAAGGTTGTAATTTCCAGTTGTACTGGCTGCTGGCAGGCAGTTCCCACTTCCTTCCCCACACCCTGTGTTCACAGTCTTGCTGGGTTCCCCAGTGTGGGGTCCACAATGTGAACTGGGGTTCCTGGGCTTGCCTCACAAATATAGCTGCACTGACTAAGGGGAGCAGCAAAGGGCTAGAGGGGCAGGAAGGTATGGCGGATATCACAGCAGCTGGGAAGTGCTACGTTTTGTGATGGCAGCCCTTCAATCAAACAAATTTTACATAAAGTTCCCCTTTCATTGTGATATTCTAGAGACACTTCTTCTTGGGTATAAAAGTCAGTGTTGCCCATGCCTTTTCAAACCTGCCCTCAGCTCCAGTTGCAGACATTCCCCATCTTGGGGCCAGCCTTTTCCCCTTCCATGCACTCTGGAAACACCTAGGGATGATCATTTTTACCACTAGACCCTATTTCCCTCCTTCCTCAACCCATGATGTTTCACAGAGTGACAGTGGGTTGCATTGCTTGAGCTCATGAGGGTCTGAGGGGGATTCCTGATCCCTCCAAGGACCAGAGACAACACCAAGTTGGTGATGCTATGGGCACCACCTCCTCATTGCATATGATGAGGAACAGGGATAGGAAGGAGAAAGACAGACTTTTCTGCATGCTAGAAGTTGTCCTCCTCGGCCTTCTGCGACTGCCAAGAAGGAGAGGAAGAGATGGGCAAGGAGAAGGGGAGAGATCTTAGGGAGACTTCCTGAAGCTGCTTGTCCCCCATCCCCGGTCAGACAGGAATTTCCACTGGGCTGTGGAAAAGCCCCGGAAATTCCTTCCTGGATTTTCCCAGTGCCTGCAGAGCTCAAAAATATCAGAATTTATGCATTGCTGGGCCAGTGGGAGAAGCCATGGTTTGGGGAGACTTGGGGAGGAGCTGCAAGTCCCTTGTAAAATCAAGCATCACTATATGCAAATGCAGGTAATTTCATGGAAATGTATGTAATTTTATGCAGATTTAAAAGCTATTGACTTTCTGTCACAAGATGTTGGCAGCTATGGTATTTGTTTGAGTCTTTTTCTTTCCCTATTTAAGCCTTTTTTTTTCTTTTGGAACTTAAAAAAATATTAAATATTCATGGAAACATTTCTATGAGTCACAGGGAGAGACTACATCAAGCTGAAAAGTTCAGATGTGTATCCAAACTTCCTCAAAGTGCTTTGGGATAGGAAGTGGGATTTGAGAGTGGGCAGTTTTCAGATGCAGTCTGCAGAGAAGCCTTTTCCAGCAGAACTTAAATTTGGGCTTATGGGTGACCCAGCAACTTTTCTAAGAAATAAGAATTTTCTAAGAATAAGTAAGGCTTGTTCTTGTTTAAACAGAAAGCATTAGAGAAGCTCTAAGTGGAAAAGCAGAGGGGAGATTGTGCCAGCTTTTAGCACAGAAACCAGTCCCAGGCAGCAAGTAAGGGTTTTGCCATTGCCTTCTGCAGTATTCTTTGTATAGCCTGGAGCTGGAGGTTCTTGTTATCAAGGCACAGCACAGTGGATAAAGGAATAGAAAGGATTTGATTGCATATAAACAAAATGGATGTCAAAGCAGAGGCTACATTCCTCATTTATTTCTTATATATATTTGTCAT